>OX418226.1:30496735-30578389 GCA_948455865.1 Conomelus anceps
CCTCTTTCCACGCTTTTATTGCCTCCATGTCTTCACATCCTTTATTCAGGTGGGACGTCGCATTTGAATTTATATTAAAATAATAAAGAAAATAGGGTGATTCATGCGAGCATTGTTTTATATCAGACTTTGTCAGCTTAGAAGTAGGTAAAAAACTTCTCTTTGAAAAGTGGGGTAACTTATTCACTCAAGTTATTTCACTTACCACGAGAGAATGCAATTTTCAACTCGGAAGCTTGATGATATTTTTCTGTAGACAAGTAGCTATAATGAATTACCACTCCTTTCTTCAATGCAAATTTCTGATTAAACGTGAATAGTGTATAAAGTGTAAACCGTTTTTCATACACTACAAGTACATGCAGTACAAAATTTCATCAATTTTCAGTACAGACTCCTTCAATCACAATTTCCGTGAATTATATTTTTTTTAATTCGGACCTTTCATTCAGTTGCTATGTTACTATTTTTTAAAGTTATTTGATTCAAGTAAGAATAATATTGAAGAACAGTGGAAGATTGTTAATCGACTATTGGGTAGAAAAAAGGAAACAAATGTTATTGATGAAATTGAAGTTACATTCCGTTCCCAGAACAAATCATTTACAAGAAAACTGGTAATTCAGTTATCAGAACAAATTATATTTATTGTTCGGTTGATTTATCCTAAACATGAACGTGATTGAAGTGATTTATGAAACAGATGAAATGAAATCATCTTTCCAATATAATTACGACAAGCAAGATAAGAAACTCTATTACTCGACTTGTGATTCTCTTTTCCTGCTCGGTACAATAAAGCTTAGTTATAAAACACTAAATGGCCTTTTATTAAAGTGAGTATGTTTGATTATGCACACCTTCTGAGTAATGAGAGTCCAGAATTACAAGGATAACAGTCTTGAATGCATTTAAATTGAACGAATTCATTAAAAGTTGAGAATTATTCTAGCGTTTTAAGCTTTAACTGAAAAGATTTTAATGTTTAGAATAAATCCTTGTGTTAACTTGAATATTGTAGCATTTATTTCTCGAACTTTAATTATTATAATGACCAATAACATTAGATAGAGGATTATTATTTTCAAATTATAATAATCATTGATATTAATATAATAATTGAGGACATTCGTAATTGACAAAATTAATGGTACTATCAGGCAAAAACAGAGGGAACGACAATTTTTGGAGTAACAAAGTTTCATCAGAACATTATTTTCAAGCTACACTAAAAATAACTCCATGTTTGTCTTTCTATTGGAGTTTGGGATCATTGTATGGAAATTATACAAAAGCATTTACTCCGCTCTAAAACTGATTAATAGAATATGAAATTTGGTACCGCATGGTCAATAGACCCTTATGGGTGCTAAGGAAATTGTGATAATGTCTGTATTATTAATTATAAGCAAGTCTCTACATAATAATAATAATAAGCGTATGGCTTTTAATGGTGGGGAGACCCTTACGGGTAGTTCCACCTCGCCGTTTGTGCCATGTTACGGGGAACATGGTGGACCTACTATTTTAGGTGGGTTCCGAACCACCGGGTAAGTGATAATAGAGCTTGTGACATCAAGTCATTGAAGCACGGTCACCCATCTCTACATGGAAATACTAAATAGAATCATCAATCAAAATCTGCTAAGGGGTTCAAAAAATTTCCCATAAGAACATTCAAAATTTATGTTTTTCTGGAACTGAATAGAAAAAATTCGTGAAATTGATGTGCCAAGCGAACTGCTGGCTTGATTTCTTGAAATATTTCCAATAAATGGTAGTAGAAACGTGAGACGCCAAAAACTATTGCAAGGGCTTCCCTGTCTAATTGACTATAATTGCATTCTGTAGCTGTAAGTGAACATGAAGCATATGCTATGGGTTTCTCAATTCCATTAATAGTATGGCTGAGGATAGCGGCTATTCCAGTTGGTGAAGCATCTGTTGTGAGGACCAATGGTAATTCAGGATCAAAAGGTACAAGTATTCGGTCACTACAAAGTTCAGTTTTTATTGTAATGAATGCTGATTCGCACTCAGGAGTCCATGCCCATTTCACCTGTTTTTGCAACAGACGTCATAGCGGAGTAGTGACTGTTGAAGCATTTGGAAAAAACGGGCATAGTGAGAGACTAGCCCCAGAAACCGTCTCACTTCTTCAATATTTGAAGGACGGGACATCTCCTTCATAGCTTGAATTTTTAGGGAAGATTTCCTGATTTTGTTAAACTCCACTTCCCGACCCAGATATTCAATTTTTTCCTTAAAGAATGAGCACTTTTGTTTGTTAACATGTAAATTAAAGTCTAAGAGTCGTTGAAGGCAGGCTTTTAGGTTCTTCTTGCATTCGTCCAAGGTAGATCCATGAATAATAATGTCATCAAAGTATGCTTCAGTTTTTTGCAGTCCATTTAATATTTGAGCAAGTATTCAATTGAATTCTGATAGAGCTGTCTTGACTCCGAAGCTCAAACGGTTGACATGGTATATTCCACAGTGTGTTGACATTGTTTGAATAATGCTGGCCTCATCATCAACCTTGAGATGGAGGTATGCTTTATATAGATCAAGTTTGCAGAAAAATCGGGAACCACGTAAGCTATCAAGAACATCGTCAATTTTTCTGATTGGATAATTAGCTTTGACAAGTCGTTCGTTAACACCACACTTGTAGTCAACACAAATACGAACCCCTCCATCAACTTTTGGGATGACAACAAGTGGGGATCCCCAGTCACTGGTTGGTACAGCTGAAATAATTCCTTCAGCTTCAAGAGAGTCAAGTTCTTTGTTAACCTTATCCAAAAGAGCAAATGGAACATTTCTTTCGCGATTAAAACATGGTTTTGCTCCTTCTCGAAGGTTCAGTGAAACTGTAAAACCAGGTATACATCCAACCTTTGGTTCAAAAATTGTTTTAAATTCTTCATATATTTCATCAATTGAATTTGTGAGTTCTATCTGGTGAGTCTTAACTAGTAGGTTCATGTTGTTATCAACTTCAGAAAGTTCAATTCCCAATCTTCTAATCCATTCTCGACCAAGGAGTGCTTCATGACCAGCAGGAACAATATATAATTCTCCCTTTATTTGTTTTCCCTTGTAAGCTATTTTTACCAATACTTTTCCTTCTGGTTTTACAATATCTCCAGAATAAGAACGAAAGGCTAAGTTAGAAACTTGAATAGGAATGTCCAAGTTCAGATTGTCAAAATCATCTCTTCCAATAAGGGAAAATTTGGCTCCACTGTCTATTTCGAATTGTTGAGGTTTTCCATTCAAGAACACTGAAGCTATGTATTTATCAGATTGCTGGTTCATCTTGAACAAATCGACAACACCAATTTTGTTTAGTCCTTTTACGTAGTCATTGTAAAATTCATCATCACCTTCGTCATCATATTGTGATGTCTGTTGATGTACAAAATTGGTTGAACTTGTACGGCTTGGTTTTCTCAATTCATTTCGCATTGTGGTCAAACAGACTCTTGAAACATGTCCTTGTTTTTGACATTTGTCACATCTGAGTTTGAATCTATCCACTCTACAGTCAGTACTTTTGTGATTGTCTTTACCACACCTGAGACAGAGATTTTCAATTCCAAAAGCTATGAAATCTGATTTACTAAATTGGTAACGCCGTGGTTTTGGTTCAGAATGATCATTCAAAAACTTTTTGGAAGGAGTCCTTGTAATTTTGTTAATTTTGCAGTCATTGGAATGTACACAGTTACAATCATGATGTTGTTGAAAAACTTTACTTTCTATTTTTGATGCTTCAAGTGCAATTGCTTTTTTCAGTATGTCGTCAAAATTGGTGGAAGTTGTTTGTAAAATTTGTTCTCGTATCCAATCATCTTTCAGTCCTCTAACAAATTGTATACGTAGTAAAACATCGGCAATTGATACTGTTTGCATGTTTCTGCCTTACATTCAACCAAGAATTCACAATCAGTTATATCACGTTTTAGGTTAGTTACAAAATCTGAAATTGACTCGTTCTCTTTTTGAAAAATATTCAGAAAATAATGTTGAGAAATAATCGGGCTCTTTTTTGGAATTAGTATCTTTTTTAATTGATCCACGAGTGTATTGTAATCGAGTAGTTTTATAGGTTGCTCAGAACCCAACAATGCAGAAAGCTT
Organism: Conomelus anceps; assembly: GCA_948455865.1. Classification (NCBI taxonomy): domain Eukaryota; kingdom Metazoa; phylum Arthropoda; class Insecta; order Hemiptera; family Delphacidae; genus Conomelus; species Conomelus anceps. The sequence continues at coordinate 30,500,881 of OX418226.1, forward strand.
ATTATAATGTTCGCTACCAATGGATACGCAAAGGAGTTGAGCGATTTGTTTTTCATTTCCTAAGCCTTTCATCTTGTAGTAATTTTCGAATCGTTCCAGGTAGTTTGAAAATTTTTCCCGTTGCGTATCAAAATTCTCAAATGGAGCTACGTTCGAAAGTGCCGCATCCGCAGGCCTAGTTTGAGAACTTACCTCAAGTAATGAAGTGATTTGTTCCTGTTGCCTCTGGAACATAGTTATGAAGGTAGCAAATTGATCTGGATCCATATTTTAACTTATTTTCCTTCGTCGCCAATTATTATGTTTCTCTAATATGATAGAAATAAGGTGGATGTAGACATTACGAGTTGTAGGATTGAACTGAACTGTTTATTTATAAGTAGTAAACAAGATAGTATAAAGGCAATCATATGATAATATCAATATGAGGAAGAAGATATATAACAAAGAGCAATCATTTTTAAATTGAAAAATTGAACTTCACTGAAATGCAGTCAAGCTCAACCGAGAAAAACACGAAAGTACCGTTAATAAAATTTGAGGTCATTCGACGATTCAACCTTCGATTGAACATTATTCCAAATCAATTTCACATATTTCAGCCTCTCCATTACATCTCCAGAACTACTTACTCTTATGAATCTTGCTCTACAATATCTTGATAACAATATGAGATTTTTGAAAACCGATTTCTGCACCAATGATTCTGATGATTCTTTCTCTATTATGTATGGATAGCTATTTAAATATTCTGGAATGCAATTTCCTTGCAGTTATTCTGGAAACGTCTGTGTTCTCATTAATTCAACATCGCAAGTGAAACATCATCATTGAAGTTTAATGAAGTAATAGTTCACTCCAATATTCCACTGCTAATTGGAGTCTTACGACCAGTTGCACCTAAGTGGTAACCCGTTTCAAGATGGCAATAATTAGCCCCCTGATGTATTTATTGAGTCACGTCACAATATGGGGAGTAATTTGTGAACATACTAGCTTTGATCAGCTGGTTTGTTCAGCTCCATGAAACAGCCCCGTAAAACGGATGAGTTCATCTTTGGGTCATAAAATTAGCTCATAATTAATTTTGGGCTAGAGAGTAGACCTCCCGAATTACGATCGATGCTAAGAGAAATTTTATGGCTGCTTCATGATGTGAAATGTCTTCAACTGTACTAGTACATTAATGGTGGAGTTTATTACGGTTTTAGGACGAACATATTGGAGGAATGAGGACACCATGTGTGAACAACATAATGTCAATGGCAATGAAGGTTGCTCATGAGTAAGAGAAGTGATGGAACACTGAATCTATCAATATATAAGTCATAGAAAGAGAGAAGGCCATGAAAACTGAAACATTCAAACTTGAAATTTTTGGTTTCAATTCATAATTGAGTTCCCTTAATTTTCTCTTTTTTTCTACAAAAAAATGCAAACGAAATACGTTATAATAATAATAATAAGAAGAAGAAGAAGAAGAAGAAGAAATAATGAATAATAATGTATTTAAATTAAATTGTTTAATTTTTTTTCTCTCTCTCTCTTTTTTCCTGTATAGATTTTTATAATTATCACTTTAACTTTCACTCTATTTTTCAAAATATTTTCAGGCTGCGTAGCCTCTGTATGCATTTTATTCACTCTTGTAATTTTTGTTTATTTCTTTATACATAGTGATTTCGTTTTTGTTAATTTTTTCAATTTTGTATTATCATGTGCGTTATGGAAGCAAATAATGGCATTATCCTGTATGCTTCCGTATTTGTATTTTCAAATAAATAAATGAGACATGGAGTTCTGACAACCTCATATATTGAAAATAGTGAGATACAGCACTAGTTTCGGTTGTTACACCATTAGCAATCTCTGAGTTTGAGATTGATAATACTGTAACAACCGAAACTAGTATCTCACTATTTTCAATAAATGTGGTTGTGACAACTTCATATCTTATTACTAATTATGAAAATCTTCAACAATATCACCTACGCTATCTAAAAGAAAAATAATAATCAAGACAACATTTTAACCCCCTTTCAAAAAAAAAGGTTTGTCTTCACTTAAAGGGGTACAGGGTCTAATCCAGGATATTTTTTGAGGTGACAGAGTGGGAAAATATTTTGGGGGAGGAGAAAGCACAAAAAAGGTCATTGCCTGTAAAAAAGACAAAAATGATACTTACTTTGAGTATTGGCTGAGAATTTACATTTACTGATAAAATTTACCTAAAACTGTAGGTCCAACTCATCAATCACCATCATCCAACTCATTACCCACGCACAGGTCTCAGACCTATGTGGGCTTCATCCTAAAAAAAAAAAAAAAAAAAAAAAAAAAAAAAAAAAATGTTAGGCATATCACAATTTATTTTTTTTAAGAATGAAGTTACTAATCATACACAAAAATGATCGTTATCTGCAAAAAAGACTCAAATGAAACATACTTTTACTATTTCTTGAGAACTTAACAATTTCCTGATAAGAAATGTTAGGCATTTAACATTTTTTTTAGGATGATGTTCCTCATCATGGCATAAGGTTCAAAAAAGGTAGGTCGGTATACTATACCACTCTGATGAAGCCCACATAGGTCCAAGACCTGTGTGTGTGGGTAATGTGTTGATGGTGATTGATGAATTGAACTTACATTTTTAGGTGGGTTTCGAACCACCAGGTAGTCATTCTACAGCAGAGGAGTCTTTTTTTCTGGCCAATCCAACTGATCACCCTTACTAAGAGGGCCCAGGAGCTTGCAGTTTATCTATATCTGAGTAAACCTGCCACAGCTCTCGGCTATCACTTCGTATTAATCAAAATGCATTTATTATGAATAATAAGACGAAATTGTCACAACCGCATTTATTAAAACTTAGAGAAACTAGTTTCGATTGTTATACCATTATCAATATCAATCAAACTAAAACTAAAGTGCAGAGAAACTTGATGTATACTGAACATGGAATGATACTATTGGCTAAGCGGAAAAGAGGCTGACCCTCATCGAAGGTCGTGATTGGCTGACAAGTCACGCCCCTTGGTGGGAGGAGTAACAAGCAAAAATACAAGTCAAATCAATAACTAAACACTGTAAACATCAAGAATGCAACAAAGAAGAATAAATCCGTAATAAGGCTAGAATTTAATCAAATTAAAACTAAAAAAAATAGAAGCTCACTGAGATGCAATCAAGATCAACTGAGAAATACACGTAAGAACTGTTTTCTAAATGTAGGCTGGAATTATGATGAAACCAAGTTAGTTGTATTGATTTGGTTAAAATAAATTTGGTCATTTAAACTAGTATTGGAATCGTTTTTTACCAACTTAGTTACCTCCAAAGCTTCTAAAATGTTCAATTGTCTACTTTTGCCAATCAAATGCAGAAATTGAACATTTTCTTCAGCCTTGAACTTGTGCCCATGAGATGTTCAGCAAAATTTGAATCTCCTTTTTGGGTTTTCCAATCTCTGATATGTTCATTTATACTACATAATTGCATTTGGCGAATACAGAATACATTTCTCAAATTGTTATTTTATAAAAGGTATCTATTATTATCAATATGTCTTCGAGTAAAAGACGCGATTGGGCCTACTTTCCTGATTATGCCCTTTAAACTTTTGAATGACCAGGTTGATGAAAATAAAACCGGTTAATATTTGTCAATTAGACTTATTTGATTGAACACTGGACCAGCTTCTTTTCCTCAGTATTCGCATTTTCAGCAGTCTTATTTTTCAATAATCTACTGATCCATAAGTTGAATCAGGTTGATGCTCCAAATTTCATTCAATACGTGAGTTTTGCAGACTATTATATAATGCTTCTATTTCCTTATAATAGTTCCTATATAATAATCATATAGAACAAAGGAACATATTAGGGATTGGAAAACCCTAAAAGAAGACTCAAATGTTGCAGAGCATTTCATTAATAATGGACACAAGTTCAAGGCTGAAGAAAATGTTGAATTTCTGCATTTGATTGGCAAAGGCAGACAATTGAACATTTTAGAAGCTTTGATAACTAGGTTGGTAGAAAACGATTCCAATACTAGTTTAAATGATCAAATTTATTTTAACCAATATTCAATACAACTAACTTGGTTTTGGTTCCATCATGATTCTGATCTACATTTTAATAACGGCACTTCCGTGTCTTTCTTGGTTGATCTTGACTGAGCTTCAATTTTTTAATTTTAAAATGATTCAAATCTAGCCTACTTGTGTGTTGTTATTCTTTGTTACTTTCTAGATGATCACGGTTTATGGTTCCTGATTTTGATTCTTGTTTTTGATTGTTGCTCCTCCCAACAGTGGGCGTGACTGGTTATGACCTTCAGCCAATCACAAATTTTCAATGAATGTCTGCCTAGCCCTTAGCCAATAGTATAATTCCGTGTTTAGTATGGATTAAGCTACTCTGTACTTTAGTTCTACTCTGAGATTGATAATGGTGTAACATTTGGCTGCATTTCAGTGAGCTTCAATTTTTTTAATTTAAAAATGATTCAATTCTAGCCTAATTGTGTATTGTTCTTCTTTGTTACTTTCTAGATGTTCACGGTTTTTAGTTCCTGATTTGATTCTTATTTTTGCTTGTTGCTCCTCCCACCTGTGGGTGTGACTTGTTATGGCCTTCAGCCAATCACAAACCGTCATTTGAGGTCAGCCTATCCCTTGGCCAATAGTATCATTCTGTGTTCAAAAAGCTATTTTATACTTTTGTTCTAGTCTGAGATTGATAATGGTGTAACAACCGATGTTGTTAAATTGTTTCTCACTATTTTTAATAAATGTGGTTTTGACTACTTCGTCTTATTATTTATTATGGATATCTCCCACAATATCATCTTCACCTCTACAAAGAAAGTTTATTTTTTTCTTTCTTTAAGAATGAAGCTTGTGTTGTTATATATTCACTCATTCTTATTTCTTCATTATTGTGTTCTCTAATATTTCACTTCTTTATTACGGTTGGCATAATATGGTGGTAAAACATTTTTATTCTCTTGTTGTTCAGATTGAGTGGTGGAAAAGACTTTATAGTCTTGACTCCGCCTTATAAATAGCTATTTGTGTAACTAGAGTGCAAAATAACGTTTTTCTGCATCGAGAGAAACAGTTTTTTTCACAAGCAAAAGGCGAGTGAAAAAAGTTTCTCGAGTGCAGAAACAATACTTTGCGCTCGTATTACATTTTTTCATACAGTTACGTATAAAGTAATTTAAACAGAACAAAACAGGACATACATAATCTGACAATTCCTCACATAACCTATCTTCGAATCAAATCGATTTCAACAACAACTACAACGACTATTTTGCAGCTGAAGCAGAGTAGCCAACCTATTTTTGAATGCAGAATAGGGAACATGCGTATTACATGCTCACTATTTTGTGTTGTTAGGGTGCAAATCTGGAGTGCGGAAAAGTACTTTCCCGCACTGGTGCAGGAATAGATTATTTTGCATGCTACAGTTAGTGCAAAAACAGGCACTTTTTCGGGTCACTGTAGGAGAAAAATATTCTATTTCATATTTCTTAAATTGCACCTGTCTTTGAGGTAAATGAGGATTGTTTTAGCATCAATCTGTAAGCCTTTTTTTAGTCTTAAATGTGTTTGTGTTCAGTAAATAAATAAAATAATTTTTTGGGGGGGGAACATCCCTGAATTTGCACCTGAAGTTAGAGTTCAGATTGCTATGGTTATCGATCTTCAAATATTCACATTGAGATTATGAAATCCAATATGTCTACATCAAAACATTTAAATCAACTCTCAAGTATTTTAAGGGGTGTTTTGATAGGCAATAGTGCGCTCATTCTGTTGGGACAATGAAATAATGAAATTTATTCCTTCATAAACAATCACAATATTACTCTAGGTTACTCAACCTAAACCTTATTCCTTACTCCTTACTCTGGTGGTTCGAAACCAACCTAAACAATATTGTCCACCATGTTCCTCAGAGTGGCGGATCCAGAAGGTTATTTGGGGGGAAACACGGGGGGGTTTGGGGGTATGCAATACCCCCCAACCAAAGGGGGGGGGGGTCCGAGGGCCCACCCCCGGAAAAATCTTGGATTTTTCAATAGAAAATGGTGTATTTTGACATAGTTTTTGGTGCCCCTCATAATGTTGTCATGGATAGCACTGTTTTATCAATATGTATGTACAAATTTGTATTTGTATTGGTAATTTGCATTCCTTACCGTTTTACCTGATATCTATTTATGTCATTGTATTTTTTCTTATAAATTAAGTTTTCAAGTTGCTACGTATCAAATTTCAAATGAGTTCTCATCCAATTTACTAAATAATTATTGAGCACATTTTTTTAGATATAAAAATATCAATATGAATAAGGTAATAATTTAATAAAATATGAAGCATTTTGAGTGAAAAATTGTATTACATACCAAAGAAGTTATCTAAAACCATTTATTTGTTCAAGCATACAGTATTCTTAAAGCTGCGACTTTTAAACAATGATTTCGAACTGAATCCTTCCTTTGCCTCCCTTAGCAAAGCGTTCGATCACTCTTTCTTCATTGACTTCTATGTCTCGATGTAGGCCATGTATAGAAGACTTAGCCAATTCAACCTATCCTCAACCATTCTTGATCGCAGCCAGGACTTCACAAGCCTGAGGGTGAAGTGTAGTTGGAAACAGCCAATTTTTTTTGCTTACATAATTTCGTCCTAGTTTGTATTAGATTTAAGCCGGTTTTTTATTTTTCTCTTGAACCTTGGATCCGCCACTGGTTCCTCATAACATTGCTCAAACGTTGGAGGGAAACTACCCGTAAGGGTCTCACCACCAATAACGGCCTACGCGTATTATTAATGGACCTATACGTTTGAAATGAGATTAAAATCTTGGCGGCAATATATCAATATTGAAAGGAATTGGTACAATGACTGTAATAAACACTGATAGAAGTGATGACTAAAATTAAATTACGATTCTCCTCGCACCTTTCCGTAATTTCTGTTGCACTCATAAAGTGTTGGGATCAACTAATGTCGCACTGAATCCTTTGAAATGGTCCGGTACAATTTGAACTGTCATTTCTAATTTCACTTTCAATATGGCAAGTCCAGTAATTTCGAGGGCAACATGTATAACAAACAACACATGTACAAAACAACACACAAAAGTGCGCTATACGGTTAATTGGATTGCAATTCTGTTTGTACGTATTCTGAAATGCCTGTTCCAGTATTCAAAATTATGCTAATTAGTGGAATTGATATTGGAGTTGTATGTTTCGAGTGGAGTGACATAGGTGAGTGTGTATGTTTATGTGGGTTGTAGTGCTCCATGATGATTCGAGTGTAAAGTGAGTGTTAAAATTGTAGCAAGTGATACAAATGTTGTGACAAAATTGATTATTTGATAGTAAAATTTAAATTATAGATAGTTCTGAGTTTAGGACTCATAGGAGCTCAATTACATTTTTCCAGTAGAACTTTGAACTAGACATACTTTTTTTTTAAATTTTAAGAATTTTTTTCAAGAATAAGATTTATTTCCAAATTAAACAAAAATACATCAATTTAAATAAAGATATTATCTAAGATTCTAGACTATTTATTAACCCATATTTCGACCCAGCAAAGCATAGCTTGAGCGCCAGACCGACCAAGGAAACATAAATTAGTAAAAATCACTACAGCTACAATATAAGAAATAATAAAATAAGCATAAGTAAAAAATAAGGACAGATAATAAATACAAATAACATATATAAGATCAAGAAACTAGATTGAATGTCCCAACCACATATATCCATACGAACACCGAGAAAGCAAATCTAACAATATGTCAGGTTTTGGAAAGTCCGTTATAATTTTTCTCTGATGATGGCCTGACAGAAATAAACGCAGCGGTACTAAAACGTACAGGCTATGACATGACTGTACGTATATGACTTTTTTTCGGAGGATGAAGCCCACATAAGTCTGAGACCTGTGCGTGAGTAATGAATTGGATGATGGTATGATTGATGAGTTGACCTACAGTTTTAGGTGGGTTCCGAACCACCAGGAAGTGATTTTACAGTATATAACAGTGACTTTTTGTTGGCCAATCCAATCGGTCACCCTTTCAAAGAGCGCCCAGGAGTTTCGTAACTTATCTCTGATTGAACAGAAGCCTGCTACGGCACTCAGCTATCACTTCCCTAATTGGTTTATATTCACTAGTCTCTTATTTAAAGCCCATCAAAGGTTCTAAAAAAATGGCCGCCGTACATAATGGAGAAGATTTCATATATTATATTGAAATCAATTAGTTATCCATTTTCATAACAATGTCGTTTAAAGAGCTTAGTTATAAAAACTTGTTCATCAAACTTTGTGGTGTAGCACTGATTACACGCACCGTAACACGCACAATAACATTTCACTCATTCTACGATTTCTCCCGCCTGCTAGAACGAAACGTCATGTCACCTATGAGATTACAGGTTTTTTCTCGAGAGATATGTCGTGATTAAGTTAGAGCTCTCGTAACAAAATGCAACAGCTAGAAAACAACAGGTTGTCTACAGCACCCGCACGCAACCACCTGTTATGCTCAGTTGGGAATTCAACATGGTCGATTACCTGTAGATTCTATGTCGGCCTGTCCACATTAATTTTACAAGCTTATTTTAATCCGCATAAGGTTCAGTCGTTGATCTGTGCGTGTCTCAACGCCTTCTGAAAACAATTTTAGCGTGTCTACGCGATAATTTATGCGTGCTACGACATTCATGAATTGCAATAATGAAAATAAAAATAAAATAAATAATTATAAACACTGGAAGGAAGTTGCTGCGATAAGAGCAGCAAGCAGCAGAGAAAAGTTTAATGTCGAAATTAGGCGACAAGTGTTGTCGCTTCTATCAAGGACTTTTTTCTTTGTAATTGTCGACAATTAGTCGAAGTAATGACTATTTAGTGCATTCTGTGTTTTTGACGCGTTTTTTTTTGTAGATTACATATTGGAGACTCCATCCAGTTAAGGAGTAAAAGACAAGTCAGATCAACATCATCCACTAGTTACCATAATTACTATATCAATTAGTTGAGGCGAGGCTTAATTTTGATGTGAAAGGAACTCTTGTACACTATGAAAAGCTTTATCAACAAAATAATTTTTCACAAGTTAGTTCGAAGTTACTGACAATTGATCAAACTGACAAATTTACTTAAACAGAATTTATTAATTTCGAATTCCTTTAATTGCTATTAGTTTATACTGAAGACTTCCGCAATGGCGGATATTGACAACAGTATTTAATAGCTGATGGAAATCGATGAATGCTACTGTACAAAAATATCAGTCACCACCGGGAATCGAACCACGGACCTCCCAATTGCCGGTCGGGCGCCTTAACAACTAGACCATGAAGACCCTTCTGCACAGCAGCATTCATTTTTAACTTGGCCATATCGGCTAGTATCTCACAAGTTAGTTCGAAGTTACTGACAATTGAACAAACTGACAAATTTACTTAAACAGAATTTATTAATTTCGAATTCCTTTAATTGTCTAGTGGTCTCCATGGTCTAGTGGTTAAGGCGCCCGACCGGCAATTGGGAGGTCCGTGGTTCGAATCCCGGTGGTGACTGATATTTTTGTACAGTAGCATTCATCGATTTCCATAAGCTATTAAATACTGTTGTCAATATCCGCCATTGTGGAAGTCTTCAGTATAAACTAATAGCAATTAAAGGAATTCGAAATTAATATATTTTTTCAATTGTTTTTTTAAATATTTCTATATTTTCAAGACTCTTTAAAAGTTGCGGTAGCTTGTTGTAGAGTTTCCTACCACCAATGGCATCTATCCTCAAATGCCTGGGCATTAGTCGAGAAATTGGAAATTGGAAATATATCGCGGCCGAGGCCTTACAATCTGATCATATTATTAGGCCAATAATTATTATCATCAAAATTTAATTATATCCGCATTTCTTTTATTGACAGACTTTTATTTCATAATACCCAGAAATTGTGTTTTATTGATCATATTCTTCTTGTGTAATAAAGTACAGAGCAGCTGAATATAATTATACTAAACACTGAATTATACTATTGGCTAAGGGATAGGCTGGCTTTCATTGACGATTTGTGATTGGCTAAAGGCCATAACAAGTCACGCCCACTGGTGGGAGGAGTAACAAGCAAAAATAAGAGTCAAATCAAGAACTAAGAACTGTGAACATTTAGAAAGTAACAAAGAAGAACAATACACAATTAGGCTAGAATTGAATAATTTAAAAAAAAAAAAATTAAGCTCAGTCAAGGTCAACCGAGAGAAACAGTAAAAAAAAGTAGCGCTATTAAGATGTAGGTCAGAATTAAGATGAAACCAAGTTAGTTGTATTGAATTGGTTAAAATAAATTAGATCATTATAACTAGTATTGGATCGTTTTTTACCAATCTAGTTATCTCCAATGCTTCTAAAATGTTAAATTGTCTGCCTTTGCCGATCAAATGCAGAAATTCAATATTTTCTTCAGCCTTGAACATGCATCCATTATTAATGAGATGCTCTGCAAAATTTGAGTTTTTTTTGGGTTATCCAATCCCTAATATGTTCGTTGATTCTACATTTGAATAAAAAATTTGAATCAAATCAAGAACTAAAAACCGTGAACATCTAGAAAGTAACAAAGAAGAACAATACACTAGAATTGAATCATTTTTAAATAAAAAAAATTGAAGCTCACTGAAGTGCAGTCAAGGATAACCGAGATAAACAGGAAAGTAGCCTACCGCTATTTAAATGTAGGCCAGAATTATTATGAAACCAAGTTAGTTTATTAGAATTAATTTGATCATTTAAACTGGTATTGGAACCGTATTTCACCAACCTAGTTATCTCTAAAGCTTCTAAAATGTTTAATTGTCTGCCTTTGCCAAACAAATTCAGAAATTCAACATTTTTTTCAGCATTGAACTTGTGTCTATTCATAATGAGATGCTCTGCAAAATTTGAGTCTTCTTTTTGTGATTTCCAATCCCTAATATGCTCATTTATTCTACTTTTGAAACTTCTGACCCACATGACAGGCCTTACAATCACTGCAATTCAATTTATAAACTCCACTTTTATCCCAAATATCATTCTATCTTTACTACACCCAAGCAAACTATATATATTTTTTTTCTTTTTTTTGAGGATGAAGCCCACATTGGTCTGATACCTGTGCGTGGGTGATGGTGATTGATGAGTTGGACCTACAGTTTTAGGTGGTTTCCGAACCACCGGGAAGTGATTTTACAGCAGAGAACAGTGTCTTTTTTGCTGGCCGATCTTATCGGTCACCGTTACAAACAGGACCTACGAGAACGCAGCTTATCTCTCTGATTGAACAGATACCTGCTACGGCTCGCGGCTATCACTTCCCTGATTTTGAAAAGGTTTTGTTTCCATTCCCTTCCCAAGTTCTTCCCTTTAAAAATTCAATAAATTTTCTCATATTGTTTTGAATCGTGAAACCCTCAATCGACTTTTTCCCAAAATCGACAAAGTCGAGAAGTAGATGAGCATTTTTGCTTAACGACTTAATGAGTTGTCTCAAATAATAGATTCGAATCTACAATCGATTTAAAGTCGAGGAGCATTTTTGTCTACCGTTGAAGAGGAATAGGTAGATCTGTAAGCGAAAAGAGTAAATAGTTGTGTAAAGCAAGAGAAGGAAGGCAAGAGCCAAGAGGTGTGCGTGCGGTCTCGAATTGAATGGAAGAGGTGGATAATCCGTTTAAATTTCTCTCTTCTAGTGCTCTTAACAGCGTCCTACCAAGATCGTCTCTTGTTAAGGTTCAAATTACTCAGCCGAGATAGAAGACTGCTATTCTAATTTAACAGAATCTCTCCACTCTTACACATTCTTGTTCATCCTTTCTTTTTCTCTCTCGGAGTGGAGAGCTAACACTGAATTTGTAGGCATTTTCATTTGCAAGTGCGCTTTTTAGTGCATTGATTTCTCCCTTGCAACCTTTAGGGCCGTCTCACACACATCGATATTTACCGTACGATTTCAGCCGTTTGGTTGATCTCGAACGGAATGGACAAAAGTGAACAAATTTCGAACGGTTTTATGTGGACAGATAAATATAAAACGACTTTATTTATATAGACAGAGACAGAAAAGTATCTGAAGAGGAAAAGCAATGCAAATAGATAATGCATGGAATGAGAAATGCAAATTATCGTACGGGTAATTTCGATGTGTTTGAAATTGCCCACAAATTTACTATACCTCAACCCGTGTCCTATCTAACGGCTGCCGTCCTGGTCCAGACATTGGACAGCTGCTTCACGGAAACGGACGGTTGTCTTTAACGTTCGGCATAATATCGATGTGTGTGAAGAGCATCATTTATTTCTTCACGCCACTGTTGGAATGTGGACCGTTTGAGGTTGTACCGAACGGATGAAATCGATGTGTGTGAACGGGCTTAGAAGATGTAATATCATAGTTGAAAACATCTGTGGTATGGCATGACGACAACGGAATTATTCAGAGCAGCGGTAGGCAGGATGCCAGAATGGTTTCCAACGTCTGGAATCAGACAGGACCTTTAGAAGAAGAAAAAGAACCTGAAATTATAGAAGGCTACTTCCAAGTCATTGAAGCATATGCACAGGGATTACCTTATAAGCAGATTTATTGATGTTTTGTTTATTCCTTTTCTTTGATTTGTGTTGCAGTTCACACAATCACTCAGGTTTCCCATATGTTTTCTTTCTTTATTGCTTGTTTCTTAAAATTACAATCTACCCGTTAATTTTTCAATATATAATCAAAAATTCAATTTATATTTTTCCTTGTTTATCTTTTTTTTTTGTATTTTGAATTCGACTCCCTCCAACGGTCCACAAGTGTGCCTTGTGTGCTGAAATGTATGTTCTCAAAAATTCTTCAGTAGTTATTATAATTTTTTATTCTTTATTTAGTTTCTATACAACATATATTTAATATTTAATTTGTTCCTTCCGGCTACTGATAGTTGTAAGGCATTTAAATGTTCTTTTGTTGTAAATTCATTTATTTGAGAACAAGACTATCTATCTAACCCTTAGAAACGAAAATAGATTTTATTAAGTTGTGGGATTTGGTCTTCTTCCATACCATAGTTGTGGGTATAATTCCATACCATTCTGTTTGTAGGTGGCACATCATGTTGATGAAAGATTCAAATTTGAGAGTTAAATAGTCGTAGAAAAAAAATGTTCGGCTCTCCTAATGATTTTATTTTTGGGAATTCAACTTCATTTTCTAAGCACATTATGTTGATACGAAAGTCAACTTTGAACGTTTTAAGGTTATAAAGAGGATAATTATTCGGATTCCCTTTGATTTTTGAAAATACGGATTTCAACTTATTTTCAAGCGCGAAATTGACAATAAGTCACTTATAACTGAAATATTTCTTGTTCTCTCCATGTCCATTACAATGAAGCTGATATTTTAAATCAAACTCCTAAAGAGGTGCGTAGCTAGGCGGGGCAGCTGAACTAATACCTCAGGAAGGTCATGCAATAAAAAAAATAAAAAAAAAACGCCCCGGGGCCCCTCAAAGACGTATAGCTGCTGGCTTACTCCCAAAATAATTCGCTCCGCGTCTTTGGACATCAATAATAACAATTTTTATTTTCTTTAAATTCTAGCGTAAAGAAGATTATTATAATTTTTTTCAGAATAATAATTGAACTTTCCCAAACTCCTGGATTTGTTGTTCCATGACGAACTGCGTTATAAATATTAACTTTTTAAGTGAATTCAACGACTTGCAGTCAAATTTTTATTAAGAATATATAGTACAGTACTTTACTTACTCTGTAGGCCGAACGTTTTCGAGAAGTTGAAGATGGGTTTCAACAACTCGAAAACGTTCGGCCTACAGAGTAAGTAAAGTACTGTACTATATATTCTTAATAAAAATTTGACTGCAAGTCGTTGAATTCACTTGAAAAGTTCATTTCCCAAACTGTTAAATTATATTGCCATCACATTACCCAGTATCCTTGTATTCGTATTCAAAGATTGAAACAGTTTAGAAATTGAAGTCTACCAAGCTAATTCACTTCTATTCTATTATAATAAATATCAATGAAAAGTCCACTCTTTCCATTTTTTAAAAAAGGTCTGCATCCGAATTATTTTATTTGGAGACTGCTGTAGTTGATGAGATGGAAAATGAAGTATTTGAAAAAGTTTGACTGTGCATTGAACATAGACTCTTCATCCAATGTAAAAAATAAACTTTTGAAATCTAGTGATTCGCCGAAATCTCGGTCTGTAAATACGGTGCAGTCAATATTTTTGGAACACTCGACGTATATTTACAAAGCTATCGAGTTCTCAATCGGTCATTCGATTTCACATTTGAAAGCTCTGGAAATATTTTACTGGTGCTTTTCTCCTTTGAGATAAACATTTATTTATCGATCATAAGCTGATCATTTTTGTCGGTTAGCTATCAGCTATCATCTCAATTTGACCTAAGCTCAATCGAAGACTTTTTTAATAATCGCTGAATACTAAAGATACTTTCCTGAAACAAGATATCAATTTCAAAGCTTAGTGAATTATACTTGATTGTTTTCAAGATTACTTTTCAGAATTCTTGCTATAACTACAGAAATTAGAGTTTCTTCTTGCTGATAAATCCCTCATGAGTGTGAGATGTGAATGATGGTACAATGATGAAAAGAGGATGGTGCACTTACCGTTTCAGGTTCGAACCACCGGGCTAGTGATAAAACTAATAATTATTTCATGTTATTTTATTTATAAAATAACCATACTGTGACAAAATCTTTACCTCAAACATAGCTCGTAGAATATCGCGCAAATAGCCTGTATTCTATAAAGAAGACAGAATATAAAGATATGAATATAAATATATAAAGAAGTATTCTATAAAGAATACTGTATTTACAGTATTCAAGAAGATTATGAAATAACAAAAACAAATCATTATAATAATAATAATAATAATAATGAAAAAATAATACTGCAAAAACCTTCTGTGAACAGTTTGCCACTGCCATAACGATGTATCTGCTCGGTGATGTCATTGATTCCCACCTGTTTGTTACATATGTGTAATGATTATTGAGTTACGATTGTATTGACGGATGATTACCAAAATTAATTATTTTATCTAGACTCCTACCCATAAGCAAGTACTCCTAACCAAGTATGTAACATGGTAAATGAACATGTAAACGGAAAGGAATATGATAAACGGAACTACACGTAAAGGGTGTTCGCACCATAAAATACGCTAATACATTATGATGTTGAAACAGATCACCAATATCGCTAGGTTAGTTTTGGCTAGTGGAAGTCAAAACTCTGCACAGTTGGTTCATTTCAAATACAAATTTGAAGAATAGAATTCGAAGGTTGCTGCTTAGCCCAATTCCATTACCCCCTTTATTTCTACAGTGCAAGCGTTGAAGTTTTTATTTTTCGTTCCTATGAAATCTTTTCTTCAGTTATTTTAAATCGTCAAATGAAGAAAAAAGCAGAGAGAAAATATTAAGGTATGAGATATGAACAAGTAGAAGAAGAAACAAAACGCTTTCTGTAGAGCTGCTGACGCAGGTTGATAGTGCATATTTTTGTGAATCGGAAACAATATGATGGTTATAGAAATCAAAGAAGTTGAATGCTGCATAGGAATATCAGCACAACTGATAACAATTAAAAAAATATATATTAATTCAATGTAAACTCGTCTGGTCCTTGGATGCTTCATTCTTATGGTTCTTTCAATGTTAATTTTACTAGCATGTAACTTTCAATCAATACATTATATTCATGATTGATTAAGAAACATATCAATCATAAAGCATATGATTCTCAATTTTTCTTTGCTCTCCCATCCCGGTTCAAAGCTATCAAGATTAAGTTTGAATGAACGAATTTTTGTCCAGATTTCCCCCTTATTACGTAAATGCTTCACATAAAATCTCATTGTTAATATCCAAGTTTTTCCTCATATACAATATATTGTGTTGTTAATAATACGGTTTTTAATTAGTCACAATGAAATTTTGTAAATAAATTGTTTTATCTTATCTTATCTTAATTCTTATCTTATCTTATCTTAAATTCTAAATATTTATCCCACACAGCCAGCTGTGAATGGAAAACTCTTTTCCTACAGTGACCCAAAAAAGTGCCTATTTTTGCATTAACTGTAGCACGCATTCCTGCACCAGTGTGGAAAAGTAAATTCTAGTGCACGAAAGTACTTTTCCGCACTCCAGATTTGCAACCTAATGGTACAAAATAGTGAGCATGTAATTCAGCATCCAAAAATAGGTTGGCTACGCTTTTTCAGCTACAAAAAACAGTCAGCTGTAGTTGTTGTTGAATTCGAAGGTAGGTTATGTGAGGAATTGTCAGGTCATGTATGTCCTGTTTTGTTCTATTTGAATTACTTTATACGTTACTGTAGGAAAAATTTAATGTTTAATTCGAGCGGAAAGTATTGTTTCTCCACTCGAGAAACTTTTTTCACTAGCCTTCGGCTCATAAAAAAACTGCTTCTTTCGGTGCAGAAAAACCCCATGTTGCACAAATAGCTATTCTGATGTTCTCAATACTGCCCATCTGAAAACGGCATTTATGAGCGTTTGGTCGGTCGCCGGTGGCAATGTTTTTTCCAGCAATTGTTTCAAATAGATCAACTCGCCAGAAGTGCAGGCGGCAAATGTAAACAACGGGCTTTTCATTGTTGCAATGCGACAGGTGGCAGAACTTATAATACAAATGTCGTGGGTGTTTTTTGTTGAAGGGCGAGTTGGTGTGGGGGAGGGAGTTGACAGGTGATATAGTAGGTGGTGGAGGAGGACGAGGAGGAGTGGGAGATGAAGGAGGACGAGGAGGAGGAGAAGGAGGAGGAGGAGGAGGAGGAGGAGTAGCGGTGGAGGAGTAGGTGGAGGAGGAGGAGGATTAGTAAGTAGGAAGGAAGGAAGGAAAGATGATGAGGTCCGAGTCAGCTAAATAGCTACAATATATGGGCGAGAGAGAGTTTGATAAGAGAATTGGTGGCAGCGGTGGGATTGGCAGAAGGAGTGCGGTGCTCTTTTTGTCTCATTCCACCTACTGTGATGACAGGGATGAACAACCTGTTGGCTTGAAAGCTGAGCACAGTTGACAGAGATGGTTGTGAGTAGATACGATGAGAGGAGAAGGGTACTCTTCCGGGCTGTATCAAGCGGGGTACATTCCTCTTCACGGGTGGGAAGGGCACGCGTTGTTTTTCGGGCAGAATCTACTCCCTTTTCCCGCTAGTATGAGAAGAGGAGACACTGGACCCATCTCTGGACTAAACGGGGGCCCCCTTTAGCTTTCAACAAACCGACTAGGGACTACTTTCGAAAGAGTACATCCCTCTGCCCTCCCGCTAACCCCTCTCGCCATCCAAGGCAAAGGGCTTGGTACTATTGATCTACTCAACGATGTCGTGCGACAGGTGTCTCTGGGTTTGGATTGTGCGCACTGTGTGCACCGTCCTTTCTGCCAGCCTGAATCCGTTCAGTAGCCGCTAGGTTCTCGTCGAGGCATTTAGGACAGCTTCACACAGTCATCTCCCAGGTGAGTGGCGCACGATACATGACACACTTTCCTCTACCTACTCATCTGTAATCTGGGTCACACTACTTATCAACATAAATTGTCATACGCATTTTTAATCGATTTCAAATAATTTACATCAAACATTGCCAGCTTAATCGCACGCATTCAAACGAATAGTCTACTTTTCAACCGAATATCGGTCAATACCTATTTCTATACCGGTTCAGATTTTTCTGATTGATCATTTTTTCAACTACCCTACAAGTAATCTGAACTCAAACAATTTACCATCAAATGTTGCCAGCGTATTCTTCATGTTACTTTTTGACCGAAGTAAATACCTTTCATTTCTATACCAGTTTTGATTTTCTCATCTAAATTTTCTTGGACACCCACAGAAGATCCACACAGGTGACTTTTTTATGTGACTATTAATGATAGTGGATCATATTATATTTTATATATGAGAGAGAGAGATTCATTATCACCATAAATTAAAGTAGGAGAATACTGGGGAATTTCGTCACGCGTTAATTTCAAATGTTATTTTCTCTGGTATGATAGAGCTGTTGTTCTGTCAATACCTACCACTTCTATAACGGCCAATTTTTTTGTTAATAATTTTTTTAAATGTTCCTATGAGATTGAGAACTGTTCTTCATTTAATTCTCAATCATTTCAGATAGTTCAATAGGATATGAAATCACTTACGTCAGATGTTCTCCTCATCGGTATGAAATATGATAGAAGTGTCAAAGGTTGATGAAGTATTTTTAATCGATTATGCGTCTCCTTTTTCTACTACTAACTGTATAAGAATTCAGCGGTACTCCTATTTCGCAGATTATATTTAGTAACGAGATATGTCTGTCCTAAACCGTGAACAAAAGCTACACTAACATGTTACCAACGATTTGTGAAGAGGAGATTCCAAATTAGTAAAATGGTAGTTTTTTTGGAGAGGGTGCTTACATGAGTGTGAAAATTGTAAATTCGCGAATAATGTTACAAATTGCCAGGCGTGATCAGGAATCGAGCCAGAGACTGTTGGAGAGGTTGGAGCGTCCAATCTGTGGCTTGATGCTATCAATATAATGTATTTTAATATTGAAACTCACATTACCGATTCTTATCCATCTGAATCTCAAATGATTTATAATGATAATAAATCATTAGAAATCGATATATTATACAAATCTAGCAATATGTTGTATTGAACAGCTCTCCTATGCTCCAGAAAATTAACTTTCATGCATTTACCTTTTTTATGGTTGTTTTTGAAAAGAACTCGCGGAAAATCAGCTCTTGATTGAGTTTAATATTTTCTGGATAAATCATTGGATTGAAAATGTTGCTATCATTTCAATAACAGATGATATAAGATTTTGTCAAGAAAAATCTCGAATGATTGAAATTTAGCAATCTTCATTCGAAAAAGAGTTGAGTACAGGAAAGTTATTTGAATAGATCGATAATGCTAATGACCAATTCATATTCTGATGGCAGATTGATTGATTGATTGTTAAAATCTCACTTTGCCAGGTCTTGAAAGACCTATGGCAAACATCAAATATCAATTACATTTTACAAGAAATTTTAATACAATAAAAATTGATTATTATAGAAGAGCGAAAAAAATAGAAATAAAATTTTAGATAATAAATGAAAAATCATTAGAATAGTAGTAGTATGATTATCAACTGATGTGAGCCAACTGTGATGAACAAACTCACTTGAAACTTACACTTCGATTCAGTTTATCACTGTACATTTATCCAGTTCAATATAGATTGAAAATCATAATACTGTAATTAATTTGTTAAGAGTAGTTATTGGATGGTGTTTCCAATTATCCTTTTAAAGTTATACATTATTTCATTATAAGGTAGAGAGAAGTGATATTATCTATTCACTGAATGTCCTATCCAGTTAATGATCTCAATGTTTGATTCTTCCATCCCGAAGAAGATAAGTTCTTCTCTGCTGTAGCCTACGGTATTTCTCACATATAATTTGGGCCCAGGATAACCTACCACTCTAATTAATTATCATGTTCTAACAGTAAAAAAGGCCCTTGAAATAGTTTGTCTGTGATTATAAGAAAATACGTATATATCAGACTTTAATTTAAATGGGCTAAATTTATCATTGAATTAAAAATCTTGTTATCATTTCAATAACAGATATAAGATTTTGTCAAGAATTCCAGTTTCGAGTGATTGAAATTCAACAATCTTCATTCGAAAAAGAGTTGATTACAGAAAAATTATTTTAATCTGATTTAATGATTCAATGATTTTTATTTCTCCTTTTTTTACAACAACATAAGCAAGTTGCTAATTCATCATTTCCCACTTCAGAAAATCACAACTGCAATATAAAGAAATAGTTATTATACTCATACTGAAATAAATTTAGTTAGATTATGAAAATAAATATGCAAGAAATCAGATGAAAGGTGAAAAATAAAAATAAGGTACATAAAATTTGGAAAAGTAAACAATGTACTTGTAAAAAGGAGATACAACTATGTAATAAATAGTCTTCACATGGACCAAAGATCTGTGGGCAATCTAGATTTCAATTCTCATTCAAACCATTATTATTCTTATTATGAAAAAATTGGATAGATGGAGAATTATAAAGCTAGGCCAGTGCAGCCGAACTCTGTTTTCCGTACAAAAGGCATAGAGTTCAAACTTTATGGGAAGTGATAGCTGAGTGCCGTAGAAGGTATCTGTTCAATCAGATATAAGCTACGAAACTCCTAGGCGCTCTTTGTCAGGGTGACCGATTGGATTGGCTAGCAAAAATACTCTGTTCTCTGCTGTAAATCACTTCCCGGTGGTTCGGAACCCACCTAAAACGGTAGGTTCAACTCATTAATCACCATTATATAATTCATTGCCCGCGAACAGGTCTCAGACCTATGTGGGCTTCATACTCCAAAAGAACTCGCAGAAGCTATATTCTTTTAAAAAGGAGGCCCAAAATTTACTTTCTATTCCGGGGCCACCCAAAAACCTAGAAGTTTGATCAAATTTTCCCACATAAATACCATACGCAATCTCAACTTTGAAAATCCTCATTCCACAAGTATCAATTACATCTTCGCCATGGGAGTTCGGTCCCACAAGATGTCAAATTATCTTAAGATAGCAACTGCAAAACTTCAATAAATAACAAGCATATCACATTCATCTCACCTAATTTCTAACATTTCAAAGCTACAACTAACAATGTTCTATTTTCGAGCCGCTTCAATGTTATTCTGCATAGATCTACCTTTGCTCGACACAGTTAACAATGAGTCCTGGTAGAGACTGCACCCTTCCAAGTTCTCTAGTTCCATAGAAACTTGCCTTTGGTCTCAAAGGATTCGTCGTAAATTGGCGGTTTTTGAAGGTGCTAAAGGTGCCTCGTTCAGAATACTGCGGCCAAACTTTGGTCTCTGGTCAAACACTCTATCCTGAACTTGAAACAAACAGTCTAGCGAAGCTCGGTCAGAAGACTGGAATGAGCTTTGATCTGTTAATTATTATTATTGAGTAGCTGATTCTGTTATTTTCCACCCTCCATGTTTCCATCAAAATGAAAATAAATTTGATTAAATCATGGGAACTCTGATTTATATTAAAATTCACTGGAGTTCAGGAATTTTAATAATTATCTCTTTAATCTAGATGAAGAAATGTCTACATACTGTCCTCTGTTGACAAAACTTTAGCGCTTGAGAATAAGGGGGATTGAAGGAAGAGAGTAAGAAGAAAAATACGAAGATGGAGAAGAATAAAGTTGTAAGAAAGAAGTAGTAAGAATGAGAAAAGAAGAAATAGAAATAGAACAAGATCAAGAAAAAATAGGAGGGGGAGAAGAAGGGAGGGAAGAAGATGAAAGAGGAAAAGAAGGGAAAGAACAAGAAGAAGATCAAGAAGAAAATTAGATCCTAAGGGAGGGGAGAAGATGAAAGAGGAAAAGAAGGGAAAGAACAAGAAGAAAATGAGATCTTATTAGATTCTTCATTGTGAAATTTCTCTTATAGATACGTTCTTTAAAGAGAATAACGTCCGGTTGCACGAAATCCAGCAATTAAATTCAATCCCCGTAGAATGACGTCATTCTATGGAAATTAAACTTAATGGAGAGAATTTAGTTGCACATAGGACAATAAATTACAAGCGATAACGCCGATTAGGTTAACCGGCGTGAAAGATATTTAACCGCCCGATCACCGATGATTAAATCTCAGTAATGTCCGTTAAGCTACATTTTATAGGTTATGTTAATTGTACGAGAACACGGAACTGCAAATTAGGTCGTAGGTGTTAGAAACCATTCAAAATGAATGAAATCTATTATGAATATAATCATATTGAGATGTTTAAAATAATAATGATGATTCAAATAATTCACAATAAATTATTCTAATTCATCTTTTATCTCAACTTCAGAATCAGCTGTTGATGAATTTACAGTGTAGCCAGATTGTGCCCATTTGGTTAACGAAAATTAACTAATGGAGACCGCAGCTTATCTCTATCTGATTGAACAGATACCTGCTACGGCGCTCACGGCTATCACTTCCACTTATGACTTATGATAATAAGTAAGATATATTGTTTTGCTGAGACTGTGAGAATACGAGAATACCAGGTACGCATTCAATAACTGCTGTGATTCAGAGTCGGCAGGATTCGCGTCTGCCAGCTGAACGGCGGAGAAAAAAATTAACTAATGGATGTTTTTGCAACAGAAATAAACCCGTTAGACTTTCGATGATTAGTTAACTGTCATTAAACTCCTTATTAAATTGGCCTTTTGCACAAATTGTTTTTTTTGCCCGTTGGAGCCGCAAATTTCCAATAAAAAACGAATTGTGCATACGGGCTTAATATCATAAGATTAATATTAATTTAAGTCTCTGTTTCCAAGAAGAGGTCTCAGGAAAGTTTTTGTTTCATAAATATGGGTTGAAGATTGATACTGATGTAAACTGAAGTCAAGATCTGTTTCCCAAAAGGGTCTTTCAAAATTTAAAATTTATTCAATAAAGGGTTGTGCATACGGGCTTACGATTGTAAGGTTTATATTAACTTCATTTCAGGTCTGTTTCCAAAAACTGGTCTGTTCTCAAGCTTGGATTTAATGTAGTTCCAGCCCTTCCTCATTCCTTCAGGACTTTAGCAAGTGAGTTACATTCCTTCTGCTGCTGAAATCTCGGGATTTGAATTGAATCTATTATCACTCAGTCAGGTTTCCTGAAGTTGTTTCACGTTCAAAGCCGCAGTTTGTTTTCACCTTGTAAGAAAACTTCTCAACAGAACTTTTCCTCAATTGAATTGTCATCTAAAAAACCGCAGTAGTTCTTTCCGTATCTGTTTCTGTTGGTTCAGATTCCTTATGAAATGAAAACTTGAACACAGCTTTTGTCAATCTATCCATCTTTTCTTGCATGCATAACTGGAGCAAACTGCGAAAATACGATTATTATGAAACCCAACTAACAGTAAGTTCTCTGAAGCACAAACTGAAGCGACTCTTAAACAATGATATTTTTGCACTCTCAGTAATGCAAGAATCTGCCTTTTTGTATTCCCAATGCAAATAACTGACTGCAGAGTTGTCTCAAATATCTTTTGATAATAATTATTTTAAGTAACAGTAAAAGTTAATACACTTTGTATAATAGACAAACTACACTTTAGTAACACTTTAGTAACAGTAACAGTTAATACACTTTGTATAATAGACTTTTAGCAATAAAAAACAGGTTTTTTCTCAAAAAATCGCAGTATGGTAGAAAATTGAATAGAATGTATGATGATATGTCTGAATGAAGTGGATGAGCCTCAGATTCAAGAAAAAAAAAACAGAACTAGATTATCTTTATTGGTTGCTGAGATAATGGGGCAAACGTTAGTATGGTGAAGGATAGGACGCAGTGCTCTTTTAAAACGTTTTATACTGAATAGACAAGAGTACTACTAGGCCTATAGAATTTTAGAGGTTCTAGAGTAATAATATACAGTAATTTTCACTCACATCATATCAAGCACAATGCAACTTTCTGAAGCATCAGAATATTTTTTTTGAACGTGCAAAAAACTGTAGAGCACTATTCACTTTGATGTCTTTGAACGCTTAAAGCGCAGCTATCATACTAGACACTCGTCAAAAATGCTGAAACAGTGTTCATGAAGAAAGGCCGACTGCAGAAAAAAATTGAGCCCTGATTTTAAAAAGGCACTTTCATCTCTCAGTCAAGATTAGAAAGCTTTGGTTTTGGCATTAGCTTTGGTTTTTGATATCACAATGATTTAGCTTTGTAATAACCACTCTATGAAGTGTTCTAACCATAGTGTTTTATGTTTCTGGAAACTCACGTAATGCTTCAAGTACTCATATTCATCAATCAAGACTTGTCAAAAAATAAGAGATGGAAAATTTATTGATGAAATCGTATATAAAATCGCGAATAACAATAACTTAAAAACTTGTTCCTAGAGTTGGAAAAAACTATCTTTTAAACGAACTTGCTATGAATCAAACACACGCAAATACACCGCTGAAGCATAAACTACATTTAAAATTTTTCAGTGGAACTGATTGACTCGAATCGAGAATTGAGGGTAGAATTTGTATGTAGAAGATACTAGGAAATCATTCATCCCATTTTGAACTAGTTTATTCTATCAGGCAAATATTCAACCATGAACCACTTTACAATAAATTAAAATAAACTCACAATAAGAAGACTTGGAACTTGGAATAGGTTCGTAATAGTTTGAAATTATTTATTCCAATAATATTGGAATAGACATTATTTACAACTATTATGGCCGGTTGCACAAAAGCCAAGAAAATAGGGAGTTTAATGTCAGTAACTGCCGTAAGTGTAATGGGTTTATTTCTGTTGCACAAAGATCCATTAGTAATTTCTCGTTAACCGAACGGCTCAATCTGGCAACACTGTAATTTGATCAACAGCTGGCTCTGAAGTTGAGAAAAAATATGAATTAGAATCATTTTATTGTGAATTATTTGAATCATTATTCAACTATCTCAATATTATTACATTCTTATTGGATTTTATTCATTTTGAAAGGTTTTAAACACCTACAGTTCCGTGTTTTGGTACAATAAACATAACCTATAAAATGTAACTAACGGGAGTTCGTGAAATTTAATTCTCAGTGAATGGGCGGTTGAGTATCTCTTACGCCGGTTAGCCTAATCGGCGTTGTCGCTTGTAATTGTGCTTCGTGCAACTAAACTTTCTCCATTAAGTTTAATCTCCGTAGAATGACCTCATTGTACGGGGATTAAATTAAATTGGTTTTTGTGCAAACGGCCGTCACTCTTTAGATTGGGAGGGAGATAAGTGATCTCAGAATTGCTATGAAAGAACTAAAATATTGCTGAAATTTGTAGGCAATCTAGAATTTTTGTATGAATTATATGCCTAAGTCGTTGTGAGAAGGATACGTCATAAAAAACTTGTACTTGATATCTTATTTGAATAAAGTTACTCTGTGAAACGAAATTGTCACAACCACATTATTTATTAAAAAATATTGAGAAACTAGTTTCGGTTGTTATATCATTTACAATTTCAATCAAACAATAACTAAAGTACAGAGGAGCTTAATATATACTGAACATGGAATGATACTATTGGTTAAGCGAAAAAGAGGCTGACCTTCATTGAAGGTCGCGATTGGCTGACAAGTCACGCCCCCTGGTGGGAGGAGTAACAAGCAATAATATGAGTCAAATCAATAACTAAAAACTGTGAACATCTAGAAAGCAACAAAGAAGAAAAATATATAATAAGGCTAGAATTGAATTAAATTAAATTTTAATTTATTTTGTTAAATTTTAATAAGATTCAATTCTAGCATTGTTTTTCTTCTTTGTTGCTTTCTGAATGTTCACAAATTTTAGTTATTGATTAGACTCATATTATTGCTTGTTACTCCTCCCACCAGGGGGGCGTGACTTGTCAGCCAATCACGACCTTCGATGAAGGTCAGCCTCTTTCTCGTTTAGCCAATAGTATCATTCCATGTTCAGTATATATTGAGTTTCTCTGTACTTAAGTTTAAGTTTGATTGATATTGATAATGGTATAACAACCGAAACTAGTTTCTCAATATTTTTAATAAATGTGGTTGTGACAATTTCGTCTAATTATTCATTGTAAACTAATGACATTGCTTTGCAGTACAGTAACAGAACAGTAAAATGAACTGATAACTAGTTAAAGTAGCAGGCCTGATACTAGTACTAAAAAGTTTAGAAGTAACAGTAGAAGATGTGTGATAGCTCGTATCAAATCGAATCAAACTTTAACGATCGTCTGAAACACCCATAAATATTTCACGATACACGTAAACTGCTTTCTTCGACAATCTACTATGCTCTATATCTATACCGATAAAATAGTGTCTGTTGCAGCGAACACATAAGACCAATGTGTCTTATGTGTTCGCTGGTCTGTTGTTATATGAATTCAAATATTATGAGTATCAACTCCTGTATTTCATACTTTTATCGACTATCGACAGTCAACGCTGGACAATACGACTGTACTTTCACGTATAATGAAAGTACCAAAGTACATTCTATCGATTCTGTATTACATTCAGATTCAAAGAGATCTAAAACTCACATTTTTATGGCCTGTGAAATATCAACAAGTTTTTGTAGTCAATAACGGGTTTATTTATGTTGTACAAGGATCCATAAGTTAATTTTTGTTAACCGAACAGGGCACAATCTAGCAATACTGTGATTTGATCAACAGCTGATTCTGAAGTTGAGAAAAACGATGAATTAGCATAATTTCATTGTGAATTATTTGAATCATTATTTAACTATCTCAATATTATTATATTTTTAATAGATTTTATTCACTTTGAAAGGTTTTTAACACCTACGACCTAATTTACAGTTCTGTGTTCTGGTACAATAAACATAACCTATAAAATGTACCTTAATGGGCATTAGTGCGATTTAATCCTCGATGATCGGGCGGTTAAATATCTTTTACGCCGGTCAACCTAATCGGCGTTATCGCTTGTGATTGTCCATTTTGCAACTTAATTCTCTCCATTAAGTTTAATTTCAATAGAATGACGTCATTCTACGGAGATTAAATTCAATTGGCTTTCGTACAAGTGGCCGTAAGTGTTCCAAATCGTTGCCGTTTTTGTGAAATCCGTAAAACTGATTATTGTCAATACGATAGCTGCTTGAAAGCCTTGATTCAAGCCATTCATTGACATTTAATGATTGAACATTCTTAATCAATGCGACCACTACTTGAACGACTGGTACTGGCCCAAGCCATTACACTGACTTCTGTGCCACATTCAGACTTCCTGATTAGAGAGTTTCCTGGTATTTGCGAGTTGTAGGATAGCAGTGGCACTAGCTTCTGTTTATAACATGAACAGTGCTGATTGAAATAACTTTCTCGTACCAGATTAATTCCGTGAATAGGTGAAAGCTGCTTCAAGATTACACCGCTTTCCAATCAGCAGCCCTTTCATTGATGTTTGTAGCTTAAGATTGAAGTGGGTAGTTCTGTGAGATTTGCAGGTCCAAATACTAATTTCGACTGCGTTAATTATTATATGTCGGATCCATAGGGATTGAGCTAGCATTTGTATAAACATGGTCAAATCTTCTCATAATCCATAGATTCAACCTTCAAATGGGTATAAGTTGATTAATAATTATTATATTGGGCTTGATCTTCTAATAGCGCAGAAAATGGTTGATCTAATCTACTCACAAAGTTATTATCAATGTCAGGGAAGTGATAGCCGAGTGCCGTAGCAGGTATCTGTCCAATCAGGGATAAGCTACGAAAATCCTGGGTCATCTTCTAAGGGTGTCCGATTGGATTGGCCAGCAAAAAAGACTGTTCTCTACTGTGAAATCACTTCCCGGTGGTTAGGAACCCACCTAAAACTGTAGGCCCAACTCATCAATCACCATCATTCAGTTCATTACCCACACACAGGTCTCAGACCTATGTGGGCTTCATCCTCCGAAAAAAAAGGGAAAAAGAAAAAATATAATCATCATTGTTCCTTAATAATTTTAACCAGGACAATCTCTCCAAATCAATGATAACATCCATCATTAGACATCTTTAAAACATTTTGAAAAGACAGTACTGGGAATGTCATTATTCTTCAGGGCACGGGTTACCCAAAAAAGGGAGCCCATGGGAGTCACCACAACTACTACTTCAGAGCGTTGATATGGTTCCTATTTCCTTCCAACAAATAAATAATTAAGCTGATAGAAATACTTTATGTTGAAATAAACAATCACATTTTCTTGTGCTACAATTATATTTCCCCTCTTGGAGCATCATCAGACAGTGGCATCATTACACCTTGTCTCAGTTCACTGTCAGATACCAGCAGAGTCTTATGATGCTTCACAATATACCGAAACAATTGTAACATAACAAAGTGTGAAAGATAATTTTCATATAAAAGTACTTTTTCCCAGTTTGATTACTTCTTAATTCATTCTGTACAATGGAAATAATTATGACCTGTTATGTTGAATGTGATATACTATAATGTCACATTCGCGTCCAATGGCAATGCTCTGCATTTGAAAAGCTCAAATGACATCCAAATTTGATGGCCATTAAAATCCTTATGTACTTCTCAATAGGTCATGTACCAATACAAATTCCCATAGTGAATAATAAGACGAAGTTGTCTCAACGACATTAATTTATTAAAAATATTTGGATACTACTTTCGGTTGTTACACCATTACCTATTTAAACAGACTAAAACTTAAGTAGAGAGTAGCTTAATATATACTAAACACGGAATTATACTATTGGCTAAGGGCTAGGCAGACCTTCATTGAAGATTTGTGATTGGCTGAAGGTCATAACCAGTCACGCCCACTGTTGGGAGGAGCAGCAAGCAAAAACAAGAATCAAAATCAGGAACCAATAACCGTGAATATCTAGAAAGTGAAAAATAGCAATGCATAAGTAGGCTAGAATTGTGTTATTTTCAAATTAAAAAATTGAAACTCACTATTGAAGTCAAGGTCAACCGGGAAAAACACAAAAGTACCGTTATTAAAATGTAGGCCAGAGTTATGATGAAACTAAGTTAGTTGTATTAAATTGCTTAAAATAAGTTTGATCGTTTAAACTAGTATTGGAATCGTTTTTGCCAACCTAGTTATCTCCAAAGCTTTTAAAATGTTCAACTGTCTGCCTTTGCTACTCAAATTCCGAATGCATTTGACAAAGGCAGATAGTTGAACATAAGTTTTACATGCACGTTGTATTCTTTCAAGCTGTGTTAAAGAGGCAGTTGTGGGTGTTAACCTGTTGCCTCCAAAGAGATTGTATTAAATTAATAAATAAATAACTTAGAAGCTTTGGAGATAACTAGGTTGGCATAAAAAGATTACAATACTAGTTTAAATAATCAAATTTATTTTAACCAATTCAATACAACTAACTTGGTTTCATCATAGTTCTTGCCTACATTTTAATAACGGTACTTTCGTGTATTTCATGGTTGACCTTGACTTCAATAGTGAGTTCCAATTCTTTAATTTGAAAATAATTGAATTCTAGCCTACTTATGCATTGTTATTTTTCACTTTCTAGATATTCGCGGTTTTTAGCTCTTGATTTTCATTCTTATTTTTGCATTTTGCTCCTCCCACCAGTGGACATTCAGCCAATCATAAACCTTCAATGAAGGTCAGCCTATCCCTTAGCCAATAGAATCATTCCGAGTTTAGTATATATTAAACTACTCTGTACTTTAGTTTTAGTTTGTTTTAGATTGATAATGGTGTAACAACCTAAACTAGTATCTCACTATTCTTAATAAATTTGGTTGTGACAACTTCGTCTTATCATTCATTATCGATGCATCACAATATCACCTTCGCCACTACAAAAAGAAAACTATAACTAACTTATAGATTGATTGTATTGAAATTTGAACTTCATCTACCTTTCTGCCACACTTTTTCTGCCCGTATAGATCGTCGCCTTTATGCCTGAAATTGTTTTCTATCTCTGATTAAGCAATTCAACTACTATTATCTTGGAACAGTCATTTTTATCATGCATTATTTATTGAATCCGGGTTATGGCAGCCAGATGGAACCGCGCTACCTGTCCTCTGGGTATTTTTCCATAAAGGTTCGAAAAGGTTCCTACGATTTCTCTTCACTACTCTACTCCATTGTTCTTGGATTCCGCTCGACTTCACTCATTAGTGGACCCTTCTCCTATACTGAAGGCACTTTTAGTTAGTGGTGAGCACTATACTTGAAGAGATATAACTTTCGTATGTAGCACGTTCAAGGTAGGGAATGCAACGTATTTCGATTTTAAGTTACATATTAACCTATCCTAACCTAGCCTGATTATTATTGCAAGTAATTATTTCTAATTTGAGCTGTTAATACAAAGTACGTGGTCTGAGTGTAACTAAATTTGCAATTTATCTGTACGCTAATCTATTCACTGAGCTACAAAAGTGCCCTTAGACCATCAGAGTAGTCCACCAATAGTGTCTTCCGTGTGGGAAAATTGTAATTCATTAACAATAGGCGACCAAAAGGTTGAAATTCTGCAACAATAGGCGGTCGCAGTGGGTGTTACACAACATCTACCTGTCCATCTATTGTTGTTGGTAGTACCTTGTGGCTGCTTTTACCCTTGAATCCTAATAAAAACATTCACATGAAAATATTACAATACTTATAACGAAAAGAGAATAGGTCCTGATATTTTATCTCTAACAGCGTTAAAGTGTTAATCTTCAAGCAAGAGTGGATGATATACTACAATTATTGTAACTCGTTTTGGAGATAGGTTATATAGCCTGCAATATGAACCCCAGTAATCACTGTAGTTCCCAGTGAATAGGGCCGCCATAGCTTTTGTTGAAAAAATCAATTTATCGATAACAGTTTTCCTGATAAATGTTTGATTGTAACATTCACCCTCACACGACATACCACTAACAACGTTTCCTTTTTGAAAATGACATGATGATTTGAGTTGATGTTGTAATAAGGTCTATCAGAGGTCTCGCGTAATGTTCGTTTGGCATGTAAGCATGAAAAAAATCAGCATTAGTCACCAACAAATTCCGTAAATTGTTTCAGGTGAAGATATGGATGCTTGTTCAAAGCTTGTTGATTATGGGTGAGAAGAATGGATTTCTTAATACAGGTGCTTGTTTATAGAGCCTGAAGCTGATTAAGGATGGAGATGTATCTACTAATAGATTTGTAATAAAAACTTTTAAAATTACTTTTAAGTTGAAATTGTGACTCACGTTATGGCGTGTCGGCCGTTTCACTCTGATGTTAAGAACATTGTCAGATGACCCACAGTACACTCGAGTGTACACTTGTATACTTGAGTGTACACTCAGTACACTCGAGTGTACACTTGTATACTTGAGTGTACACTCAGTACACTCGAGTGTAATGTTGGCCGTCTGACGATGCTCTCAACATCAGAGTGAAAGGCCGTCACGCCATAACGTGAGTCACAATTTTCACTTAAAAGTGATTTTCAAGTTTTTATTATTATATTAGTGGAAACAAGATATTCAACATCATAATAGATTCAAATTAATGATTAGAATGTCATAGCCTACAAGAATATTCAATATGGTAACAGTTGATTGATATGCCTAAAATGTGAATTGAACCCTTATTTAAAATAACTCAACTACGATAATAATTATTAATCTAGGTACAGTAATTCTTTTCAAGAGAATGTCATGAATTTACATAAAAAAAGTAACCAATCTTCTTTTATATTGTAGATTCATTTATGTGGAATGTTTTATGAAAACTTATTTAGCCGAATATTCCATATTATTTTATATTAAACAACGAGCTTTTGAGCTTCGGATTTGTGAATCAGAATTTTTTTGCTATTTATTTAAAAAAAGGCACTTTCAACATCTTTAGAAAAGCTTGAAACAACTTGCATCTTTGCTGATTTAGCTGACTTCACAAAAAAAGGGAAGGCTACTTCAGCAGCATGAGAATGCTGCAAACTTCTGATAAATTTTCTCAAGGAGTGAAAGAGAAATACTGATAGCCATCCACCTTTCTTGGAAGAAATATATTCGCGAGTGTTGCCTGAGTAGTCACCGTAGAAGAAAGAGAAAGTAGTGGAGAAAAGAAGGGAGGTAGAAAAGAATAGAGATAGAAAAGGAGGAGGTAGATGAGTGAGAAGGGCAGAAAAATGAGACAGCTCATGAACGAGATTCAAAACGTTTTGTCATTTTCACGAACAAATGCTTTTTTATTTATCTTCACATAATTCCCGCCCATTCTCTTCTCCAAGTGCGAAGGAGTCTCACGATTTTTTTCTCACTTTACTGTAAATAAACAATTCCCGCTTACAAGGTGCAGTTTCCTCTTATATATTATATTGTGCGCCTTGAAAAAATACGTTTCTTGTCAATATTATTCCTGAATTCAAACATAGCTGATAAAATAGTAATGCTTATTGGGGTGAGAACAATACAGAAATGAGAAGAAGCTATTCAAAAACTAAAATTGAAACTTTATAATGAAATTTTTGTAATGTACGGTATCTGAGAAAAGTATTTTTCTAGGTCTTTTGTTTAAGTGATGAAAATCTGATAGCAATTCTGGTCTATGATAGAAATAGGAACAAAGATAGTAGAACCAAAGTGGGAATAATAGGATCAAAAAATTATATTGTGATTTCTGGAGAGATAAATTTATAATAGCATTTTACGAACTCAAAAATAATATAGGTTTTCTATTTATAGTCAAATTGCTACGTTATTTCCAAATTAATCGAAAAATAACGTTTTTTATTAAACCGACAAAAACCCAATTTTTATCGGTACTTCATATTATAGTTGGAAAATCCATGAATTTATGAGGATTGAATTAAGAATTAAATAGAAATTTCCAAAATAATCGAAAAATAATGCGTTTTTCTATTGAACCCGACAAAAACCGAAATTTGTATCGGTAGACTACTTCATATTTATACAAGTTGGAAAATCCATAGCCTAGATTTATAGGGATTGAATTAAAATAAATAGAGTTCATAAATGAATAGAGATTTCAAATGAAAAAAGTATGATATAGTATAGAGCTTCCATTAAGATGATTAAAAAAGATTGAGTTTTCAAGTGTACGGTATATGAATATTATCATTTCTTTCCTTTTCAGTTTTCTTGATAAATTATTATGAATGGGATTAGAGATAATAATTGAGAGGTAGATGTGTTTATACTGTGGACTCTACTTAGGCTTTCAATGGAATCGGTTTATCTATCAGAATAATATTGTACAAAATTGATGTATGAATTGGAGGCTCTAAAGGATAATAAGCGTTTATATCTTTGTCAATTCACTATCACTCTAGCCTTAATACGAATGTAGCACTTTCAAACTGAATGTAGTTGGTAAATTCAAACGCTGGCTTCAAGATGATAAATATCAAGAATTTCGCGATAATAAACCGAGCTTCCCGACAATCCATATTCTCATCATCCAGCTAAATACATTCCATCTGTCTGTTCCCGAAATGGAAGTTGCGGCTGATTAATAGATAAGCACTTCAAACCCTTTGCTGAGCCGCTTTGAATGAAAAGCTTGATGTGAAAATAACGGAGTAGAAAGATGAATTTGTCTGGAAATGTAGTTGCCGCTTGATATTTCTAACAATTTCCTCACCCTCGAAAACATTTTGGTCTTCTATGTGGGACATATTCTTAGAGAAAACGTTAATTATCAAGTTAGACCTCATTCTTCAGATTTTGCCGACTTGATATTTCTTAGAATTCCCTCACCCTTCCAATCTCCTGAATACCTTATTTTCATAAAAGTCGTTAATCATCATGTAAGATCTCATTTCTCCCAGAATTATCATCTAGAATATCTTGGACAGTCTCTGATTATCTTGAAAGATTCCTGAAAATACTTTTTCCTACAACTGCTCGTAAAGTAGTTCTTTACGTACTGAAAACTAATTGTAAAATACCTCTTTACTGCTCCGCAAGCGGTAAAGTACTTTACACTCGCGAGCTGATTTCTTTACGCTTCTGTTTTGATTTTGATGTCTTCTCATTGGTGGTTCATGGAATCCGTGAGATTCACATAACCTCAAAAAAGTCGAACGCTAATCAAATCCGCGCACGGTCTGTGATGTTACAAACTACAAACTTTTATTGTGTTGGAATCCAGAACTGCAGTTGTAGGAAAAATATTGTATGCAATTCGCGCGTGAAGCTTCTTTATCGCTCTCGCAAAATTACTGCGCTCCGCTGTGCGTCGCGCAGTAATATGTTTTGGCTCGAGCGATAAAGTCGCGCTTCACGCTCTCAATACATAAATAACTATTTCCTACAGTGACCCGAAAAAGTGCCTATTTTGCACTAACTGTAGCACGGAAAATAGTCTATTCCTGCACCAGTGCGGGAAAGTAAATTCCAGTGCGCGAAAGTACTTTTCCGCAATCCAGATTTGCAACCTAATGACACAAAATAGTGAGCATGGTACCCTATTCTGCATTCAAAAATAGGTTGGCTACTCTGCTTCAGCTATACAAAAACAGTCAGCCGTAGTTGTTGTTGAAATCGGTTTGATTCGAAGATAGGTTATGTGAGGAACTGTCATGTTATGTATGTCCTGTTTTGTTCTGTTTAATAGTTATTTATGTATTAAGAGCGTGAAGCGCGACTTTATCGCTCGAGCCAAAACATTACGCGTCGCGCAGTAATTTTGCGAGAGCGATAAAGAAGCTTCACGCGCGAATTGCATACAATATTTTTCCTAAAACTGCAGTTATGGATTCCAACACAATAAAAGCTTGTAGTTTGTAACATCACAAACCGTGCGCGGATTTGGTTAGCGTTCGCCATTTTTAAGGTTATGTGAATTTCATGGATTCTTTGATCCACCAATGGGAAGACATCAAAATCAAAACAGAAGCGTAAAGAAAACAGCTGGCGAGCGTAAAGTACTTTACCGCTTGCAGAGCAGTAAAGAGGTATTTTACAATTAGTTTTCAGTACGTAAAGAACTACTTTACGAGCAGTTGTAGGAAAATTACTTTATACGTTACTGTAGGAAAAATTTAATGTGCAATTCGAGCACAAAGTATTGTTTCTGCACTCGAGAAACTTTTTTCATTCGCCTTCAGCTAGTGAAAAAAGCTGTTTCTCTCGGTGCAGAAAAACCCCACTTTGCACTCCACACAAATAGCTATTCAGGTGACTTTATTTGAAATCAAGTACTACAATATTCTAGATATTCGGTAATAAATTGATGATTCTGTCTGTGAACATACAAAATGAAATGGAATGTGAAATTGAAATTTAGATTCAAAATACAAATGAAGCAGCTACAAAGTTTCACATTTCACATGATTGGGGAATCAGTGTGCTTGTGAAGATGTTTGAGACTCATTTTATAGATTGAATCATCTTGAGAGACAATACAACTTATTGAATTCATAGAAGCTTCAACTATCGAATATTAGAAAACCTTTTTTTCTATTTTTCTTCCTATTTGTGATTCTCATATTTGTTTGTCAAGTGTGGCATTCTTATTGATACTAAAATTCATATTATATTTTCTGTATGAACGATGACTTTTCTACTTGTTATTGTGATTATATCGC
Source organism: Conomelus anceps (assembly GCA_948455865.1). Classification (NCBI taxonomy): domain Eukaryota; kingdom Metazoa; phylum Arthropoda; class Insecta; order Hemiptera; family Delphacidae; genus Conomelus; species Conomelus anceps. Next base: position 30,536,197 of record OX418226.1, read on the forward strand.
TCAGCAACAGCATTCTATTGTTTTCAAGATATTGGATTCATACACATTTGATAAGGCAATTTTAAATGCTTGCTTCAACTATAGAATACTACTTTTCTTTCTTAATTGTGGACCGGGTAGCAAATTAGGAGATTCGTCGCTTTTTTTCGGAGGATGAAGCCCATATAGGTCGAGATTTTTGCGTGCGGGTAATGAATTGGATGATGGTGACTGATGAGTTGGACCCACAGTTTTTGGTGGGTTCCGAACCACCGGGTAGTTATTTTTCTGCAGAGATAGACAGAACATTTACTTCAACTCTGTTAGAGATGGAATGTTTCCATGGGAATCCAATTACTTTGCGATAAATTATAAATGCATAAATAATCAATATATCAACGCAGTCATAGCAGACCATTCACAAGAAAGTCATATCTCACTTATAGCTTTAGTCTCATTCTCATAAGCAGTAATCTAAAAGCTCTCATACCCTCTAAAATAAAATTCAATTCGATTCCAGCAGACACTTGATAAGGCTATGTAAGAACCTTGAAGAAATAAACAGCCCACGTGGAATGTTATTGGAAATGAAGGGATAAAATTTTTACACTTGCCTGTAAAAGCTCTCAGCTCTTGGGTGAACAAGATAAGGGTATAGTAATGCCTTGTTTGACTTCACGATTTTTACAGTCAATGTTGTAAAAAATGCGTGACTAGTTCAACATAGCAGCAAGAGCTGTTAGTATGTTTATGATACACTCTCGAATGGTGAAGTCTGCACACGTTAACTGAGGAGAGAGGTTATAACTGTTTGTGAGAGAAGCCTGGCAAAGAGTTAGTATTCATAGAGTATATAAAGTTAGGTAACATCGACTTGCAACTTGGAACTGAACACCAGGCTAAAGCTAAAGAGTTTTGTGCTTGGATTGGTTGTCTCAACCACGTTTGGAAAGTCTCATCTCGAAAGATCACCCTTTTATTACTTTTTCACAAATTCAAGTTTCCAGCTTGTAAAAAATCCTCAGTTAGTAAGACTAATTTACTTTAGTTAGTAAGACATTTTTAGTTAGTAAGACACATTTAGTTAGTAAGACATATTTAGTTAGTAGGAAGTAGGAATACATTTTCAGCTAGCGGGACGTTATCAGTTAGTAAAATAGTACGTTTACTATGTTCTTAACATGGTTCAAACGGCGAGGTGAAACTACCCGTAAGGATTCCCCATGGATAAAAGCCATACGCTTATTATTATTATTATTATTATTATTATTGCCGACCTCACAGCCTAATGGCTGGTATTAAGAGTACATACAGATCATTGATCAAGTATGTACCCACTAAATATTATTATTGTTTATTATTATTATTTTTATTATTATTATTATTATTAGTTGGTAAGACATCCTTAGGGTACGTCCAAGATGCACGCTGGTAAAAGCAGGAAGTCAGACTCAGATTTCTCGGCGCCGACTGTCTGACTCCGAGTGGCAGGAGGATTATGCAAGCAGGTTGTCAGTGCAGAAAGAGCTGACTCCAGAGTACCATGGAACTTACAAGTGAACAGGCTGCAGCTTTATTGCTGCTTAGTGACAATGTTCCAACCAAGTTAAAACCAATGAGAAGTGAAATACATTCAATTAATAAATTGAGATCTGTTTACGGGGAGTACAAACACCTATTTCCACAATCAATCTTCATTTCTAGAGAAATCTTCCTCCAACAAGCATCAACAGTGTTCCTATTGGAGTGTTCTTTTAGGCGCTTATCCCATATCGGGGGATTAAGTTGCACTTTTGAAACAAAATCTTCGATATCCATCGGAATAAAATAAAAATAAACACTCAATACACAAACGAAAATCACTCCGACAGGCAGGTTGTCTGAAACCGGAATGAACAAATCATTCCGGTAAAAATCTGAGTCAGACAGCCAGCGCGCCGGTAGTCTGCATGCAGGTGCATTATGGCCACTGCCGCTTAGCAACATGGAATTTTACGCACGCCGACTCGGCGGCGATCGGCGCCGATCGCCTGACTCAGAAAACCAGCGTGCATCTTGGACGTACCCTTAGTTAGTAAGATATCCTTAATGAGTAAGACATCCTTAGTTACCAAGACATTTTAGTTGGTGAGCATGGAAATGAAGTGAATTGGATTTAGGAAGAGCCTGCATTAGTTAGTCCAATTAAATTTGGGGAAGTTCTGGAGTTGATAACCTAGCCTGTGGCCTTGACATGGAATTTACATCTTGAGAAGTATTCGAGTTATTTCTGCGTCTCTCATGAGTGTAGTGTGTAGTCCTTCACGATTCTGCAATTGCTATCCTAATTGGTGTTTGTAAGAAGACATTTTCAGCTAGTAAGACATTGTCAGTTAGTGAGACATCCTTAGTTAGTAGATAAGATACCCTTAATTACTAAGACAAGGTTGTTGTACGTACTGTAGCGAATATGAAATTGGAAAGAATAGAAAGAATGAAGAAACAGTGGTTCTAGGTTGTTATCTGCTATGTAAATGTTTACTTCTAAGCAATTAATTACTCTGCTTTGGACACTTTCATGGTGTTTACTTGGTAATTTGTAGAATGTTCTAGTTGTTTGATTAGAAATTAATAGAGTCTTATCGAATATTGTGGAAAGTTCGAGTTTCCTTGATTGTTTATTTTAGAAGTTGGTAGAGAAATCTAGAGATATCTCAATTATGAAAAATTATATAAATAGAGGTGAACTGTTGTAAATTAGTTCAGTTTTGTTTGAAATTCGTAATGATAAACAAGTGTGACAGTTAAGTAGTTCAGTCATTGTTCTACGTTGATAAGTGGCAGTAGTGACAGTTCCCGTTAATACAGACAGCGAAATCCCGTTGGCGCTATTACAAGCCGTGCAATGAACTTTCGTTGTCGGTAGTGATAATTCTTTTGACAGTTCTATAGTGATAATTATTTTACCTTTTACTGTATTACGGACTTGTGCTACGTAAGTTAATTGTTCTTCTTCGACGTTTCTTTCTGAATAGACAGTTTGACAGTGCAGTTATTATTTAATATTAGATCGGCCTTTTAACGTTTAGTGATTGATTTTTGTACAGTTTATTGAAAACTCATTATCAGTTGAACAATATCGTGTTATCTGTTTTTAATTGCTTATTTTTCTGTAAGACATTACTGAACAGTGAGTGTTGTAGATTATTTGTGTAAATGAAGTGCGAGTGATAAATTTAAGTGTTGCCAGCGTTATTTTAGACATAGAACCCGTAACAGTACGTTTAAATAAATAATTTCATAACATACGCCAATATTCCGTTTTATTCTCAGTTAACAACATAAAGATTACAGACTAAAAAGAAAATGTATGTTTGCTTTTTCTGATTGTTTGAATTAAATGAATTGATAAATGAATTAATGAATGTTTGCTTGTTCTTAAAATCACTTACACTTCTTCTTATGTTTTGTTGAGAGTCATCTATTCTCAGAGAACAGCTCCTCTCAATAAAACATATTTAGTTATCTGATAAAATCATAGTTATGTCTAGCTTTACCAAGAGTGAATAGCTGACCTACGTCAAGGTACTAGACATTATTTTTTTTCAATTCAATTCTTTATTTTTTTCTCACCAAAGTCATTACAACTGACAATATACATTTAAGAAAATACAATAGAATATAAAATTCTAACACATTAACAAAATAACAGTAACATAAATGGAGTGAGAAATGACCTAACCAACTATGGTTACATGTACTAGGATAGGTCAAGTTAGGGAATTGGTAAGGATAAGGATGGGATCGAAAAGGTTGGATTGTATGGGAAAAACTATTCATCTTGGAAGAAAGCTCACAATCTGAAAAAGTATCTATGTCTAATCCAATTTTCAATTATCATTTTAGTAACTTTTGACTTATATCTACTATGATGCAAGAAATATATTATTTACCAATATATCCTTAGTAAAGTATCCTCTAAACATAGTCCATCATTTTAACTCATAAATCACTATCATCCAACTCATTACCCACGCACAGGTCTCAGACCTATGTGGGCTTCATCCAAAAAATACTCATATAATGTATTTATTTATATTTGTACTCTGTTCACGGTTATCTGTGTAACTTACTTGGTGATATCAAGTTCATACAAATAATAAACATTTATCCATAATCAGTTCTAGGGAACACGGAGAGCATGACGCTTATTCATTTCAAGCTCTCCACTAGTTTCTTAGTTAAATAAATTGTGGTACCATTAACAAACATCTAGTGGAATTTCCACACATTCTACGAACACATTCATTTAAATGGACACTATTCAAACACCATCCAAACAGTAGGTGTTGTCCATCATTTCATAATCACAACCATCAATTTATTATCACGCTGTACTCATGCAAGCATAAATATCGCTAATGGAAAGTAAACAACAATACTGTAATACAGTTTTCATCTAAACATTGTATTAGATGCAGAGTTGGCAGAATAGTCGTCCTGTCTGCCCCAAGGTGTGTACATGCCACTAAAATCTCCGCAGCAAGGGAAAGTGTTTCACTGTTGTTACTCGTTGAACATCGGAACATTTCTCTCTTTCTCATACTCTCTCACTTACTCCCCCACTGCTTTCTCTTACTCTTCTCTACCAAACCATAACACAAGAGAAGCACGGAATATTTTAAAATGGCTGAATTCAAAATATAGACGCTGCGGTGAGCATGGCAGTGCTCAAGCCTTGAGGCGTGGCTGAGGTTTTAATTTGTTCCCTGAAAGCGTGGAATTCTCTTCCCATTCCCGGTCACCACCCCCCCCCCCCCCTTAGGCCCCACCACTCACCCCAAAGGACACTTGTTTCCCTGCTCCTTTCTTTCCTTTTATCTCCTATTTATCACGCATTTTCCCCCGCTTCAAACTTACTTTTAGTATTTCCTTCCTGCTCCAATTTTTCGCCCTGGGCTTTTAATCCGTTTTTTCTTCTCTTTCGCCATTCCAGCCGTCTAACAGAGCGAAGAACGATGATTTTTTTAGTAAATAGCTCGCACTCATTATCATCCTGGAGAGACAAGATGAATAGTCGTTTATAATAACTAATTATTGTCTTCAAAAATCCTGTCGTCAACTTGAAATGGATTAGTTGGTTCACCCATTCTCTGAAACAATGCTTGAGCACAGAACTGAACTGCAAATGTGTCAGCATCCTTTAACATCCATAGTAATAGATGAACCACGATGATAATAATAATATCGTGTAACCTGGCTGTCTCAGGTCTGGTGTCAGAATTATCAGGTCGCACATGAGCAAGTTCAGAGCCTATGACATCACTAAACCCGCGATCCGCTGTTGGATTGGATTTAACACAAAAATTCAATCACAAGCTAAATTTTTTTTGCTGATGATGAGTCCAAGACTTGTGCGTGGGTAATGGGGTGAATGATAACATACATGGATGCCAGACAGAGCGGGATACGAACCCACGACCGCTGAAAAGACAGCAAGCTGATGAAGTTGCGACGCCTCAACCAACTGCGCAAAGCGGCCCGCCAATCAAGAAAATTAAAAATTAGAAAATATTTTTTCACCGTTCTTTCCCTGAACCCTCAATTTAAAAAGCTTCACTATGGATCAACAAGATGGTCACTGAAAAAAGTAAATTGAAATTCTTAGGAATGGCTTATACAATTAATTATCAATGAGAAAAACTAAAGCAGGGTTATTACGGTATAACTTATTTCATTCAGATAAGATTATGTCTTACGGGAGACTTATGATATCAAATAAATCATGAATAAGGGCCCGTTAAGTTGAACATATTTTTTTCAAATATTGTCTTAAGTGATAGCCGCGAGCCATGGCAGGTATCTGTTCAGTCAAATAAGATAAGCTGAAAACTCCTGAGGCCTCTTTGTAAGGGTGACCGATTGGATTGGCTAGCAAAAGAGGCTGTTCTCGGCTGTTAAATCACTTTCCGTTGGTTCGGAACCCACCTGAATCTGTAGATTAAACTCATCAATCACTATCATCCAGCTCACTACCCATGCATTTATGTGGGCTTCATCCTTGGAACAAAAGAAAAAAATACAAACGTTATTATAGCTAACAAAAAAAGGAAATTATGATAAAGCTTACATACCAAAAAAGTGATATCAAGAATAAAATATATATGTATATGAGTGATATTATTGAATATAATATCGATTCTTCAGTATTTACTAATAACTCAACAATGAAATTATTCATATGCAGATTATTCTGATTCAATAATTTATTCAGTTAGTGACAACCGAAGTGACAAGGGATAGATGGATATTCCAGTCTTTTAATATTGTCAATAATTACAGAAGAACCATATTTCTCATCTCTTAAAAGCTAGAGGAAATACAGTTTCAGGTGGAGTCTACCGTTGCTTAGAGCATGGTCAATTAGAGTAGAGAGTTCTTGCATATCTGGATTTGGGATAAGTTAGTATAAAATGTAGTTGACAATATTATTTTACTCCTGCTTGTGTAAGCCAAGATACTTTGTTGAGAGCTGCAGAAATAGAATTGATAGAATGAGCCATGGAGAGGAGGCAACAAAAATAGAAGAAGATTGGAATCGGCAAACGCGTGAACAAAGTATGTGATATGTAAAAGAAGTGAAAGCGATACAAAGTTGACGTGAGAAATTCGGAATCAGTTGAAGAATTGCACTGAGCAACCCTTCAATAACGATTAAATTTTGACAAAGCCCAAAGAACTTTGATAGACCTTTCTGCAAAACAGCATTACAAATTATTCATAACTTAGTGGAGCACATAATTTATGAGTTCGTAGCCGCTATGATCCCTCATGAAAACCGAATGCAACATAAATCAGAGCTTTTAGTGTGTTTTGCTGTTCCCTAATAAAAATTCACACTGCAATTCAGCGTTGCTTTCTACCTATTTTCCGAAACGTCATTGGAAGAAAATAATGTTTTTTCTTGATATATGACTTTCTCTTTTCCAGTTATTGTATGAATATTAATTTTATTTACTATAATAAACTTTAAAAAACACTTTTAAGTGAAAATTTTGACTCACGTTATGGAGTGATGGTCGATCCACTCTTGTCAAGAGCATCGTCAGACGACCCGCAGTACACTGATTTAAGGCATGAGTTGAAGGGTTATGGATGTTGGAATGGTGAAGGGGTGGAGAGATGAGTAGGCGGTAGCTTTAAGATTGGGACTATTTTTAAAAAAATGATATGTGAAGAAGTTAAGTTGATCATTTAAAATGTTGTCAGGTTTTTAATGTTTATTATATACTAGTGGAGACAAGATGGATCAACATCATAATTCATTTACTATATAATTTTGAACCTAAGGCGCCTCTGACTAGTTTTCTCTTTCTCACTTTAATAGAGCGATGCTCTCACAATGATTTTATTGGCAAGTATTGTAAGTTATTGTAAAAACATAAAATAAAAATTAATTTTCAACCACAAGCGATATTGATGTAAGAAGTGAGAATTTGAATTGAGATTTTATCAATATGTAGTTTTAAATTATTCTTCCGGCTAACATTTTTATTTATTTTTTATAAGGATTGGAAAAATCTTTGGTTTACATTACAAATATATTAAAAAATGTTTGAATACCTGATTACCAATATAAAGAAATCGGGAAATCCCATCGTTGACCGCTCGCTCCGTCAGACACTAGGTCTGGATGAGAAGTGCAAAATCCCCTTGGTCCAGCCATTAGGAAATTAAAAATCAAATTTTTTCAAATGCTGACCCTTGGCTCTTTCTCCTTCGTACAAGTTGAAGGAGAAAGAGTGTGACTTCTCGATTCAAATTATTTTTATGTTTTGTAGTCGTGACTATTGAATTTTGTAATATCAGTTTTTGTCATTTATTACACTATCCATTGGTTAATAAATATTACCATTTCTGATCTAAAATACTCATGTTATTTCAACAATCTTTCTTTAAATCTTTAAAACTTATAAGAGTTGTCCCCATAGTATCTTGCAGCTCTTGGTAATGTTGCAGGATTGTTTCAGGATTATATTGCGAAAGCAGTATATCATCCTTCAAGTAATCCAGTTAATGCCAGTGCTCAAATTTAGAGTAAAGTTGAAGGATTGGCTCACTATAAATCCTTTTTACTCATTGGAGGAGTTTCTCGGTGCAACTTTTGATTTTCACTTTTAGTTCAGTGATTGATGCACCAATTTATAGACTGTGATATTTTTTTATTTCTTTTTTATTGACTGAATTAACTTTAATAATTGAATTTAAACTTTTTTGTATTTTATGTGTTGACGAATGTTAATAACTCAAATGAGTTCTCAAACAGATTTTATCTAAATAAATAAATAATCGTTTATGCAGAAAGCTTACCTAAAAAGATTTTCACTCAATTGAAAATTGGTTGTAGAAGCAGTTGAAGAAATTGAAGTCTGCTGTTTCTCTTCTACCTATTGTATATATAGTCAAGATGAATAAATTAATAAATAATCCACAAGTTTACATTAAAACGATAAAGCATTCTTTCATGCTTGTGACGGTTCATATAGTCGGTTTTAATGTAGAGAATTAAGCTGAGTTGATGAGTTTGGTATGGATTAGAAAGCATTAAAGTATGGATCTAGAAATGCAATCCCAAGACAGCAACTTGAGTGGAATTGAAATACTGCCGTGTAAAATGAATTTCGAATATTGATGAGAGAAAAGGATGAAGAAACCTGAAGGTCCATGGTGGTCTCAATAGGTCAAGTGGGACATCTATCAGATTCGCTTTCAAGACGGGTTTTCCTCTGGGGTGAGACACGCTACGTGTTACAACTACGGTGAGCGCAGCATCTAGAATAATCCTTCAAATCCATCTCTCTTACGTACATCTTCTGTCCTTGTTCGCTTATCCTGCTTTCCTTTCTCGTAGCCACCATAATATATTTTCGCTAAGCTGTAAATCCACAGACGGAGCACATTCAATTGTAAACTTCGGTGCCGCTCTCCTCAGCCATACATCTCCAAAACCACGGTTGGCTTCAAAGACAGCACTCTGTTCAAATTCATCGTCAAATCGTACTCAAATTCAAACGGCCTGAATGAGAAGCCACATTCATACAAACGAGCAACATTCACTGAATTTGAAATTATCACTATGCACGTTCTATAGTCTCGTTAGCAAAATTTTACCCAAATATGGTTTCCCTTTATAACTTTCTTTGTAGTGGTGAAGGTGATATTGTGGGAGATAACCGTAATGAATAATAAGTCGAAATTGTCACAACCAAATTTATTTGAAAAAAATAGATAATAGTTTTGAATACTCCTCTATCATCAATCTCAGACAAACATTAGTTACGGATGTTTGTCTGAGATTGATAATAGTGTAACAACTGGAACTAGTATCTCACTATTTTTAATGTGGTTGTGACAACTTTGACTTATTATTCATTTTCCCTTTATACACTTGTTGAGTATTTGCCTATCTATATGAATAAAATTAGAGTTTTGTTGTACATTTATCAGAATTATATATTTTTTGGTTATTTTTACGTTTTATACATTAAAGAAGCCGAAAATAGTCTTATCTAAATTTTTGTCTGTCTGTCACGGCCCCGAAGGCATTTTACGCGGCCTTATCCTGAAAAACGAGAGCACCGATCGGGATTAAAGTTATTTATCAGTATTGAAAACCTTTTTGACAATGTCTTTAAATATAAAAACTAAATTAACTTTTTTTTAACATAATAATAAACGTTTAAAAACCAAGTATTGTGCGATTTCGATGCATTTCTTCTAAGTTTTATTACCACATAAGAACAAATCATGTAATTATCATGATATATCAATCTGTTGTTCTCAAATATTCTCTCTGATAACTGTCACTGAATTGTTTACGTTCTAAGTTGTTTACTAAGCTGATAACAGCTTCATGATCGTTGCTATCAAAAAAGCAGAAACATATTTAGTCTTATTTCTAAATATAATCCGTACGAAGGACGGGTACAATAGCTAGTAAATTTCTAAAATACGAACTGTAATAGGGAAGTGATAGTCGAGTTCCGTAGCAGGTATGTTCAATCAGAGATTAGCTACGAAACTCCTGGGCCCTCTTTGTAAGGGTGACCGATTTAATTGGCCAGCAAAAAATACTCTGTTCTCTGCTGTTGAATCACTTACCGGTGGTTCGGAACCCACCTAAAACTGTGGGTCCAACTCATCTATCACAATCATCCAATTCATTACCCACGCACAGGTCTCAGACCTATGTGGGCTTCATCCTCCAAAGAAACTACTAGCCGGCAGGTTCGCTTCGCTGGCCTTAGGCGTCTAGCCAGGGAGCTTCACTTCAATAATTTATATAAAAGTAGGGAGCTACACTTCAATTTATATAAAAATTACAAGCTTCCCGGGCTTCCGTGAGGGTAAATTAATGCAAAAACAGCAAGCTCGTTACGCTCGCCTGCCGGGGAGGGTACAATTTTCTGTATTATTATAATTTTTCCAGCCAGGAAATTAATGATTAGCCTACGCTAAAAAACGCTAATGTCTCAACTGAACATTTGAATTAATCTTCTCATAATTTTTCTGAGTAATTTCGTGAAACACTAAAAAACGCTGGAAAACTTCAATTATTTTGGGCGTATTTTCAGAAAGTTTAAAAAACCCGTTCTGAAAGGCGTCTAGGGTTTTAACTGAACATGACGTGCACCAAGTTTCAACTTTTTTGCCTGAGTGGTTTTCTAGAAACGCTGGAAAATGCTAAAAATATGCAATGTTACCAACAAGGTTATATTATGCCAGTCAGATTTTGACACATTACTCAAAAGAACAGAAATGGGAAACCTGAAAAAAAAGAGAAAGATAATTAATTTTTTTTCGGGGAGACTCAGGAAAATTAGGAAACAAGATGAACCGAAAACGAACACAGATTGCAGAAAGCATCCAAAATAAATTTCCAAGTTACAAGTTGAGAGTGTTAGGGAAGCAGAAATGGATCAATGTCTTGAGAAAAAGATAGTGTAAGAAAAACACTTTCTAATATGAAATAAAATTATAATAAATATTTGGGACATACCTTTTTTTGGAGGATGATGTCCACATAGGTCTGAGACCTATGGATTGGATGGTGGTGATTGATGAGTTGAACCTACAGTTTTAGGTGGGTTCCAAACCACCAGGAAGTAATTTCACAGCAGAGAACAGTGTCTTTTTTGCTGGCCAATCTAATCGGTCACCCTAAGAAAGAGGGCCCAGGAGAGCACAGCTTATGTCTATCTGATTGAACAGATACCTGTTACGGCTCACGGCTATCACTTCCCTACCTGCAAAATAGTAATGCACTCCAGTTATTCTTAACCTGATAAACTAGTATTCCCGAAAGAGAATACGAAACCAGAAAAAGCCGGATAAAGAGGCCTGAAAGCTCAGAGCAAACATTCACAATAAATAGAAAGTAGAGTTTGAAGTATCACTATTATAGACTGTCCTTATGATTGATTGATGATTGGTTTGTCATGAACAGTACTTCATGAATAATCTCAATACTTAACCCGTATTATTAAAAGTATGAATATTTTACCAGTATTCTTTAATATAAATATAATATCTCATTAAATAATATCTCGTAATATAAATATAATATCTCATTATATTTGAATCATAGCACCGGTACATTCAAAGTTATGATGCAGAATATTTAACTCGTGTCCTAATGATGGCTCATATTCATCATTCATTCCCAAGTCAAACTCTATTTGATACAAAGGACCTTGAAAAATACGTAATCAAATTGAAGAAATTCGCTCTCCTTCAGGAGTTATGGGCATTTTCAAATTGTAATAATTTCTTTCTAGGTTGATTACTCGCCCTGTATGATAGCTAGCTGCGCCAAATTTAGTGTGGACATTCCTCGGGCCATAGGGCCAAGCCCTATCTGTATACCAAATAACCAGAATCTGAGAGAATTTCATATATTGCCTAAAAATAAGCCCGATTTATATAGTCCATGTTTTTTTTTTAAATATAGAACTATATTTTTTATAAATATTAGACTGAATTATTGGAAAATCGAGTCTGAATATTTTTTGTTCCTGGTTTACATGATTTGTCTGGAAGTGATAGACCATGCATCTCCATGTATTTACCGTATGCTATGAATCATTCAGAATCATTATAAGTGTGAAGCCTTGTTACATGATATTGAATGAATATGTTGTGATGGTCGAATGAATGAGTTTCAGTTGGATAAGGGGTTTTCCAATGAATATAATAATGATAATGTCATTTTTTATTTTGCAGGTGAGTACTGGAAGCTTCTATTTCTTGAGATTATTACAGCCAGACTGGTGAGTTAATAGTGGTTTTAAGTACAAAATGTGATGTATACCTTTTTTCAAATTCATTTATTGCTACAATTTTTTTTACAAACAGAAATGTTTACAACTAATTTATTAGAGTAATTACAAAATAAATGTTACCTGTAGTCATATCTGTAATCATTCGAGATATACTTGGTTTTCACTCAAAGGATTTTTAAAGAGCTAGATCAGATGCAACATAAAAAAATGCCAGGGAAGAATATAAGTCCTCAATCGCAAGGTTTGAAAAAGAAAGACAGTTTGTCATGTTAATATTTCAACTTTCTTTGTAGCGGTGGAGGTGATATTGTGGAAGATATCCATAATGAACAATAAGACAAAGTTGTCACAACCACATTTTTTTTAAATATAGAGATACTAGTTTGGGATGTTACTCCATTATCAATCTCAAACAAACTAAAACTAAAGAACAAGCAGCTTAATATGTACTAAACACGGAATGATACTATTGGCTAAGGGATAGACTGGCCTTCATTGACGGTTTCTGATTGGCTGAAGGTCATAACAAGTCACACCCACTAGTGGGAGGAGCAACAAGCAAAAATGAGAATCAAATCAAGAACCAAAAACCGTGAACATCTAGAAAGTAACAAAGAAGAACAATACATGAGTAAATTGGGCTAGATTTGAATCATTTTTAAAATCATTGTTACTTTCTAGATGTTCACGGTTTTTGGTTCTTGATTTGATTCTTATTTTTCTTGTTGCTCCTCCCACTAGCGGGCGTGACTTGTTATGACCTTCAGCCAATCAGAAGCCTCCAATGAAGGTCAGCCTATCCCTTAGCCAATAGTATCACTCCATGTTTAGTATATATTAAGCTGCTCTGTACTTTAGTTTTAGTTTGTTTGAGATTGATAATGGAGTAACATCCGAAACTAGAATCTCTATATTTTTAATAAAATGTGGTTGTGACAACTTCGTCTTATCATTCATTATTAATATTCTACTTTATAGAGGAAAAACTATTATTTAATGGGACCACTGATTTAAATTGTGTTCCTTGGCTGACGGTTTGATCAAATTGAAAGACGTTTTTCCAGTATAAAAGAGTGAAAACATCTGAAAATATTTCCGACCAATCTTTTAAATCATTCTGCGAACCTCATCAGAGGAAGTTTTCTCATATTGAAACAAACCTCATTTTCAAAAAACTACTTGAGGTGAAGCACTATCAAGTAACAAAATCACATTGCTCTAGTTGAGGATAGTCAAGCTGAATAATTTATCAAATTATTGCTCCGAAGATTTCGTTCGACATTCCTCTTCTATGTAGCAATTATGTTGACAAATTGTTCACCGTATCAAGTTTAGATCACATATAGTATTAGACTATATTAATACATCGAGAATGAATTTATACGTACAAGTTGAAATTGGATTAGGTATGTTGGAATAGTTCAGAAAGTAGAAGAGTTGATTAGTATGTGAGAGTGAGAGAATGAAATAGAGTAGCCTAAATGATTCACAGCACTCAGCAATCCTTAGATAGGATTGCTTGTTGTATTGGAGAATAGGTTGCATAGATTTTGATATTGGATATTCTATCAGCAACCTTGAATTCTTGAAGTAAACCCCAAGTCCCTATATCCCAATAATCATACTCTTGAACTTTATATTATGCACTCCAACAGTGGAGCATTCCACATCTCCACACGCTGATCGGTCTACAATCGTAAACATACTGAATTTATCTGAGTTCTCCAATTTTGGTACGTGCTCTAGGGCTCGTTTCCTTTGCAAGGGGTAGTGATGTTTTTCTTTGGAAAAATGTTTTTTTTTTTTTTGAGGGTGGTGAGCTACCTTGTCAAAGACCTACCACAAAAATTCTAGAGTCAAATATGTTTATAGGCAACTGCATTTGGAGGAAGTTTACGTTGAAGAACTTTTGAGGTAATATCCAAGTATTGGCTTCAGGAATTTGAGTATTTCAACTACATATCAATAGAAGCAGAAATTTGTGATATTGTCAGGAAAGAGATATATATGTTTTTTTTACGCGAAGTATGTTTCTTCTTTTTATTAGACATTGGTAAATTTTTTTGCCAAAACCAAACATGAACCTTTGGGTGTCAATTTTTTTTAAATGCATTTTGGTGTGAGTCTATTAATCTTTGTCAACTTGCGTCAATTCTCATCTGAGAATGAACTCAGAAACGTTTACTTTGCTCATGTATTGTTTTTGAACTCATGATGATGTATTTTCTTGTGTTATTATTCTGTTATAAAATCCCAATTTATTTAGGCTGGATCAATAGAATCACCGTCAAGATTGAAACATTGAGATAAACCAAACAATTGAAATCCCTGATTAATTTAAGGCAATAAGATAAAACTAACTGCTTACTATATAAGGCAAAGTAAAATTATCTCTACTCGCTCAAGAAACATCTGTATATTGTACGGTACTTTTTTCAATGGTCTTTTGCTCGATTTCGTTCAAGTATACTAATAAAGGCTTTCATTATTCCATGAATTTTCTCCAGATTATTTACGTTTTTCCAGTCTTTTTTCTACTGCCGTTCATAACAGACAATATAACCAGAGGAAAAGTTTTGGGAAAATCCAATTTGTTCTCCATCGAGTCGAGCGTTCTTTGACAATCGGATTCGAAGGAAAACATCACTATTCTGATAAAGTCCCGGTCATCTACCGACGAGAAAATTCCGTCGCATTTTCCCTCGGATCGTTTTCGAAAAGAAAACTCACTTGTAAGACATCTTGAAGTCTGTATTGTGGGGATCTGTTGTGAATCCACCTATCGAGGGAGGTTTTCGCATTCCAATCAGTTGGAATGTCTAGTGTATGATTGTTAACGGAAAAGTTGGGACTTTGGGTCATAGAATAATATTTGCATGCTCACTTAGATGATACCAAGCCAAAACTTGAGCACTGTAGTTTGGTTTTAAGGGCTATTGTTGGTTTTTTTTGGATTATATCCCAGCATTTTCCAGAGTTCCAGTAAATACTAATACCTCCGGTTTTCCCAGAAAAGTTATCCTTAATATTATTGGCTCATAACAGAAGAGATAATAATATTGTTACGGGTTCTATCTCTAAAATAAAGCTGGCAACACTTCAAATTAACACTCGCACTTAATTTACACAAATTATCCACAATTCGCTCTAATCAGTTATGTCACACAAAATAAAGCAATCAGAAACAGATAAATCGATATTGTTAAGCTGATAAAAATTTGCTCTACAAAAATCAATCACTAACTGTTAAACGGCCAATCAAATATTAAATAATAACTGTTCAATAATTTAGAAGCGTCTAAAACATAACAGTTGAAGCACTACAAGTACTTACGAGTCACGGTATAAACTGTTGAAGAAGCCTGAATAATAATCTGTTCAAATATCAGTAAACGTTCATATAACACACTTTGTATTAGCGCTTATTGGTAATACGGTTTTTATGAGCGGAATGTGAACTGTCACTCTGCCACTTTATCACAGTGACATTTGTATTAACTGAACTAATGTTTACAGGAACTTCTGCTCTATATACATTTTTAACATTCTGGAAATAGCGAGAGAAATCTCTATTTTTATGTCAAATTCCAAAGTAGACAGATAAGAACATTCTTAATTTTTCGAGTCTATCCTATAAAAGTCTCAAGTAAACACTCTAGAGGTCTCTAGATGAACCGCAAGGCAAGGGGAACGAGGGAAGCAAGCAAAACACGCTGCTAACTGGAAGATGTATTGACACAGCAGTAATTACATCTTTATTCTTCCTAGCATTTCATGACAAAAAAGACAATTTTTTTAGAAAATCCGCTTTTGAGAAATAAGTGAGTGATGCTGAAATGATTGGCTGAAGGCCATAACAAGTCACGCCCCCTGGTGGGAGGAATAACAAGCATAAATAAGAGTCAAATCAAGACCCAAAAACTGTGAACATCTACGAAGTAACAAAGAACGAAAATATACAATAAGGCTAGAATTGAATCAAATTGAAATTAAAAAATTAGAAGCTCACTAAAATGCAGTCAAGGTCAACCGAGAAAGACACGAAAGAACCGTTTTTTAAATGTAGGCTGTAATTATGATGAAACCAAGTTAGTTGTATTGATTTGGTTAAAATAAATTTGTTCATTTAAACTGGTATTGGCATCGTTTTTTACCAACTTAGTTATCTCCACAGGCGGCACGTCCATTAGGGCAGGTAGGGCTGAGCTCCACCTATAATTCCATGAAAGAAAAAAATATTAGATCATTAAAATAAACACTGAATTAATAAGAAAACAGCGCATGAATTTGTAAGGCAAGTATATTAATTTGCACGCCGATTGAGATGAGTAGCCGTGGTCTGGACCGGTTGTATAGTTTCTAAGTAGCCCTGGCAATATAAAACTGAAATACATGGCTCTATAGACGGGTGACGACAGACTGCCAGTTCCCACACTTCACAGCTTCATTTGTTTCAGGCATTTGATTCCCGGGCTTAGCCCACAGACTTAGCAGTCTTGTAATTACTTTGACCACAGTTCCACAGTTCGCGCTCCGCCAGAAGAGTGTGTAATACGTTGTCTGGACAACACCTATACGGAAAGTGAACTATTAACAGCATTATTTATTAATTAACTCTTATTATTTATTACTTACTTTTTATTAGTGAACAATGTGAGCAATGTGGGCAATGTGAGTGAACAACGTGAACAATGAATTCAAATCTTTTTGACAGTTTACTCTGCACAAAGTTTTTTCGATGTTGCCATTGGAGGTAAAAAACAAATTAAAGAGTTAGGCATAGTTAGACACACACAAAGCAAAACAGAAACTTTTGTACTTCATGTTTCGATAAAAAGCCATGGTTAACTCCAAGCATTGAAAAACAAGCTTCATTTGTTTTTATTGTTTATGTTTTGATAATAATAATCATAAGGGAAATGATGATCTTTGGACGGAAATTGGCTGTAAGGATCTCACACTTGGGTGAGAAAATTAAAAAACACGAGGAAAGTAACACTAATTTAACCAATGCAATTAGATATCCAGCCAAAGATCGCATCTACAATGGTAAGATTGTTATTACTTTGAAACTTGAATTTTAGTTCATTGACCTGTCCTCTACACCCCTCTTGACTGTGTCAATATAATCACTGACACAGGAACACTCAAAGACTGTACTGCACAGTAATTATTGCCAGTATTTTTTTTATACATTTCTTTTTTCTTACAAAGAAAGTCAATACTTTACCGTAAATCCTGATTTTTTTACAAATTGGCCATCCCAACATAAGTTTTATAACTTGTCTGTTGGGAATAGACAGTACCGTTTCAACAGATGATTTGAAAAAATCCAAGGATTCGTCTTGAATACTAGTTGATCTTGACAATATTCTGACTGAAATAGAGCTCATGACCGACCTACAGGTGTATTTAAAAACTACCCCACCAGTGAAAAACTTGACGCGCCGCTATTGGTTATCTCCTAAAATGTTCAATTATACAGCCTTTGCCAATCAAGTTTGCCAACACTTATTAAGATTGAATCGCGGCGTTTATTGTCACCCGACATAAAACTGGCCTTAGGAAGAAATGACTGACTGGTCTGACGGAATATTTAAATACCAACATAAGAAACCGAAATATCCCTTGGGATGCTGAACAGCATCACCTTATCAATCATCAGCAGTCAGCGGCTAAATTCAGCGCCAGCTTCTCATCCATTACCGGCTGCTAGATGATCTGTCATCCCTTGTCCGCCATTCCTTTCATCAGCTGTAGAGAGGAAGCACCGCCTGCTATGGAGAGGAAACTCTTCCAAGAAAAGACATTACCGCGTTGCACAAATTGATTTATTGCCTGAATAGCACGCCATGCCCAATGGGAATCTCGGTATTCATTGATCCACTTTTATTACAGAATCTTTAGTGAGAAAGTTTGAAATGAGTTTAAGTAAGGTAGAGGTTGACAAAAATGGAATGAATTTTATACAGTTAGTTGACTCCCTCTAGTCTGGACTCTCGTGGTTCGGATGGTCCGGACGTCCTCTTGGAATGACGTCATCTGCGCGCGGAATGGTTTCTCACGGTAAAAATCGATAGGAATGAACGTGTCTGTTTACAATATTTGTTAAACGTGTCTAATAACTGCAGTTCAGCTTATGATCGCGTTCGTTTCGGAAGTTTGTAATAATCTATTTACGAATTCTATTCTTCTGTTTTTATTAATTAAGCGATTACGCGTTTAAAAAACAGTTGAACTAACGAATCAGAAGAAAATAACAGATTTCTTTTAATACGGTACAGTGTGGACGTTAAATGTTTCTTCTTGCTAAGGCTCACTTATTAATTTTGAATAATTTTATGTTTCTTAAATATGTGTTTTGTGAAATAAATAAGTAGTTTTAATTTATGTTAAAATTAATTTCCAGTTAATTTTAATTTAAAGTTGAAATTTTAATTTAAAGTTAAAATTTTACTTTTATTCCTGTTATATAGTGTCACGTTTGTTTATTTCAACGTATAGGTTGTACAAAACATGTGTAAAAAAAATAGGAAAGTTTTAATTTGTACTTTATATGTGTAAAATAAATTAGTAAAGATTTCATTTGTGTTAAAATTAATTTCAAGTTAATTTTAATTTAAAGTTGAAATTTTACTTTTATTCCTGTTACCTAGTTTTCACACAATAAGCTTCGGTTGACGTGTGAGGATCTTTGAATCTTTGGGTCTTTAAATCCGTCCCTTCATACCTAGTGAAACGTTTGTTTATGTGAACGCTTAGGTTGTACTTTAAATGTGTAAAAAAACTGCCAGATGGTCCAGAAGTTTTTTAATCTAGACGGAGGTTTATTCCCGAGTTGACCGGATTAGAGGGAGTCTACTGTATAACTGTTATAGGTTTTGTTTTTTAAGTTATATCAAATCCATTTTTCTTCAATTATCTTCCTTATTCGTCGGATAGTGAGCAAAGATTTTTCTTCTGTGGTAGAACTGTGGTAAACTGTAATGCTAGAGTTGATTGCTGACTTCTTATTAATTGTTATTTGGACTACGATTATTTATAGTTTGATTTTTGAATTGAATTTAAATTATATTTCCTCATATGCCTGTTCAATAGTCATCTACTCTTTCAAGTAATTTTGGTGCAAAAGTAAGCTGCAGAAGATTTAGTATAAGCACAGGTGGATCTTGAGACACTTGTTTCAAGATGAGGTGTTGAAGCTGGAGTTGAGTAACTAACTGACTCATGAATAAGACTACTCAACCTTATTCACTCACGTAATTCTTGTTGATTAAATTGAGTAAGAGGCTTGTTATCCAATAATTGAAGAGATTGTTGTTGATCTCTATCACCTTATCTCTCTCTATCTCTCCTATAGTTGATGACGATTTACAAGAGGGCAATTTTAGCTTATTTAACATGTAACAAGAAGCTATGAACCATTTTTTGCTTTCTCCTTCCTTCCGTTTCTTTATTCACATTTTTCTTCTTTAATTGGCTTTCTCCCTTACTCATACCATTTTCTTTCTCCCTTTTCAAACTCCCCTCCCTTCTTTATCTCCTATTTTCACTTATCCTAATAGATGGCTTTGCCATAGATGGATAAGTTTTCGTTTCCTGCACACCCCGCAATGACGCCACATATTTTTGTAACGGTCATTATGTTATTTTGATTTTGATTTTTTAAATATTTTGTATGTTTTGTGTGTTGAATGAATTGAAAAAAAAGAAGAAAAGAAGAAGAGATTGTATGAGATTTTTGGTGATTAACGTTACCAATGGCACAAGAAACTGAACAAAAGTCAGGAGGACCGAAAATAACTTTATGTTTTAAGAATCTGCGAAACACTTGAAAAGGGCCGAGAATGCAACAAAGAACGTACCTTAGGCCGGTTTCACACTTGCTACAATTGCGCGATTGTAGCCAGAGCAATTATCGAGAGTTGAGCGATTTTAGTAGAGCACAGGATCAGATTGTGCAGTTTTCACGAGCTACACTTCGCTGCGATGTAGCCGATTCTACTAGATAATATTATTACTCATTTACAAATGTAAATGAGTCTACTAGAATCGCGCTCTTGTAGCCAAGTCATTACCATTTTTAACTCAGCTAGCAACGAAAAACATGAAATTTTGGATTTTGTATTTTTTTTAAATCATAGCTTACTCTGCTTCTTGTCGTGAATACATAGGAACATGACATTTTTTTCCAGCACAAATATTAACATTTTTATAAAATATTTGGTGAGCTGCAATAAGTCTATTTGATAGCATAAAAATGTCAATTTCAGTGATAGGAGAAAAATTCAAGTTCTTCTGGATTAAGGACGCTGAGCACAGCATGGGACTTGAATATCTGAAATTTTTATGTTTTTTGTACTTGTATTAGGAAAAAAGTCGGCGACAACTCTGCGATTCATAATTGCTTGGGCGAGGCTGTTGCCCTTTATAAAGACACAAAAAAGACGCTGTAAAATCACTTCCCGGTGGTTCGGAACCCACCTAAAACTATAGGTCCAACTCATCAATCACCATCATGCAACTCATTACCCACGCACAGGTCTCAGACCTATGTGGGCTTCATCATCTCTCCAAAAAAAAAAAACTGCTCTGGCTACAATCACGCGATTGTAGCACATGTGAACCCGGCCTAAACGCCACGGTGTGTGAGACGAAACTGATCCAACAGCATTCCATTGTTGCTGTAAAACGTGGTGGGGAGATCTCATGTCCCTTCATTACACATGGCTTAAGGGTAGAAAAGGGAAAGGCAATTACCACAGAAAGTATGTGCTCAGCAATATCTTAAATATTTAACCAGTGATAATTCATTATCAACACCCTCCTCTTAAATCTTCACTGGAAAAGGTAAAAGAAAGCGGGAATTTCGCAAAGCAGTGTCAAAAGGTCAGCAGAATCCCATGTGTTTCAAGTTTTTGTCTAGGATTAGATTAGATTAGATTATATTTCTTTATTCTTGTAAATTTACAAATTTGCATATGAATGGTTAAAATCAAAATTATCAACATCACATAGATATATACAGTAGTGAACTCAGAAAATACTATTTTTATAGTGCAAAGAATTATGTACAATGATCTCATTTGTATGATATTAATTACAGTAATGGCAATCTAAGTGATGCAATTACATGAAATGGCGAAGTTTGGACAAGGATTCGTCCATTCTTGACACTTAACTAGTAAAGTTCAAGAGAGAGTTGTTCTATTTGAATTTAGTTGCAGTTATTTTTGTTACAGTATAAAAAGAGCTTATTATAAAAGTAGCTGGTATGTAATTAAGATGGAAATAAAGAATAATTATAAACTATGGAGATGGTTTAGGATGGAGATTAATCAAAATTTAAATGGACGGTAAAGAGTTTTCTCAATGAATGAACGTGAAAGAACGTAGGTAGCATGTGCAAAAGATGTTTGTGAAAACATTTCCTTTTTTTAAACTGTTTTTCGGACTTATATGTGTAAATTCTAATACAGAAACAAATCTCCAGGAGTGTTTCGGATAATTTGGAGCATGGACGTACAAATCCTCCCTATTCCGTTGGTACATTCCATTCACTACGGTATTCCATTATCATTCAGCTCCACCAGGCAAGGCTAGTGTTGAAAGGGCCGGTTATTATCCAGCTGTGATAGTGACTGAGTTTCTTGTTTCCATTACTAGGTGAGCTCAGGTCGTCGGATTTACTGTATCTGTATGAATGAGAAGTGAGACAGAATCAGTAAAGAGAGAAAGAACAAGTAAAGAGAGAATGCACCTGCTAGGTATTCGTTCCTGCTAGTTCTCTTTGAGTGGAAATCTTTTGCTGACAGAAAATTCTTTTGAACAGGTCATTCTCGATCATACTTTCAATATCAGGCTCTAATTATTTGGACGTGATTCCATTAAGGAAATACGAAACATTCATCTTTGATTAAAAATTTGAACTGTTCTCGTGTGCATTGTTTGCTACTTTGTGACTAATCATCATAAAAAAGATTTTTTAATGAGAGAAATGAAAAATCATAACCCATGACGTTGAAGTTCCGTCACCTAGTTTTCATTTTTCTCTATGTATGAGTCTTCTCCTTTCAATATATTCTCATAGTGAATAGGTGTTATCCCTATCTGTTGTAAAGAATTCGTCCTAAACAGTCATGATTTCCGAGTGAATTCTAGTGATAATATTGTGAAATGGGATAATAGTGGAAAATAAAAATAAAAATAACAATTAGCAAAAAGGACACTGGTCTCTGCTGTGAAATTACTTCCCAATGGTTCGGAACCCACCCAAAACTGTAGGTCCAGCTCATCGATCACCATCATCTAACATCATTCACACACAGGTTTCAGACCTGTGTGGGCTTCATCCTCCAAAAAAATAAAAAATAGAATAACATGGTAAAGAATTTACAACGACTGTAATACTTATTTAATTATACTCACTTGTGAGATCTATATTATTATATATATTTACCGCAATACCACCATAACCAATACTACGAAAAGTGATAACAAATAATTCAACAATATTAACTTCATGATAATTTTGTAAAGAATCCACCTCTTCTTCTTTGCTAAATAGGTGGTCATTAGTAAAACTGTTACGAACCACTCATTCCTTTAATAGAATTACTATGATTAACTATGTTCAAAGAAATCACTTTAATTCTTCGAGTGTTACGAACCACTCGATCCTTTAATAAAATTACTATGATTAACTATGTTCAAAGAAATCACTTTAATTCTTCGAGTGTTACGAACCACTCGATCCTTTAATAAAATTACTATGATTAACTATGTTCAAAGAAATCACTTTAATTCTTCTAAAAGAGACACTAAAGACACTAAAGACACTAAAGACAGACAAATCATTTTAATTCTTCCTAAGACACTAAAGACAGACAAATCACTTCAATTCTTCCCAATACTGACACGATAAAAACAGACAAAAAACAAATCACTCAAATAGTGGAAAATAGAAATATAAATAACAATAACAATTAGCAAAAATTACACTGGTCTCTCCTGTAAAATCACTTCCCGGTGGTTCGGAACCCACCCAAAACTGTAGGTCCAGCTCATCAATCTTCATCATCCAACTCATTACCCTCGCACAGGTCTCAGACCCGAAAAACAGACATGATACCTGAAACTTGGTCTATGACTTGATGTGATCCATCACTAATTTGAACGATTGTTACAAAACTATGAGATAGGCACAGGTGGTTGGAAAGATTCTTCCTCACTAACTTATTTTTTCTCTCTTCCTCTTAGTATTTCACGTTCTTTCTCCGCTCTCTCATCCTCTAACACGATCTTTCTCTCTAGCAACATCTTTCAACAGGTGGCGCCCCTATCAGACCCATCCCCCGCTGCAAGGGTGTGACTAATAACTTGTCTGTCCTGCTGGGCTCAGTTGAAAGCTATTTAAAGATTCATGGCCTTCTTGCACTTAGCTCCAACGTATAACGTAACTGCTTTCTCTCGCCTGTCTATCGCACCTTGTGACCGCTCACTTACCTAATGAATATTTTAAGTATAAATTATCATCAATGCTAGCCTGAGTTATCGGGAGTGACACTTGTATAATTTTATGTGATATTTTATTACTGGACAATTAAGGAAGTGATAGCCGCGAGCCGTAGCAGGTATCTGTTCAGATAGAGATAAGCTGCGTTCTCGTAGGACCTGTTTGTAACGGTGACCGATTAGATTGGCCAGTAAAAAAGACACTGTTCTCTGCTGTAAAATCACTTCCTGGTGGTTCTGGACCCACCTAAAACTGTAGCTCCAACTCATCGATCACCATCATCCAACTCATTCCCACGCACAGGTCTTAGACCTATGTGGGATTTATTCTCAAAAAAATAAAAATATATCAAATGTAGCGACAAAACTACAATATTTATTAGGGGCTAATAGTATTGTATGACCTGGCTGGTTCAAGTGTAGGGCCGGAAGTGATAGCCGAGTGTCGTAGCAGGTATCTGTTCAATCAGAGATAAGCTACGAAACTCCTGGGCCGTCTTTGTAACGGTGACCGATTGGATTGTGAAATGCTCGTCTATAAAGAAAGTTAATTTTGAAAAATTTAAGAGACGGCATTTGCTAGAAAATAAAATATAAAATTTATAATCGAAAATAGACCTTTCCTATTATCGATTATAGTTCAGCAAGCACTCATCATACGATACCTTGACTAGGTGATGTCAAAAAAATACAAGTGATAGTTGGAATCCGTTATAATATTATCCAAAAAAAATTAAATTGTACCCTTCACAAAATATCAAAAATAGTGCTAAAATGTTACATATTCATACTATATTACGAGGACAAGTGATGTTTTAGTTACTTAAATTTTCAATACTATAATTTTGCAAGACAGTCCAAATTAATTTAGTTAAATATTTAATTTTGAAATTTATTACGCCGAATTTTTAGAGTATGGGCCCATCTCTTTATACGAAGATTTTCGTAGAAAAATTTATGCGCTGGTTACCTTAAAACTGTGAAGTTCTAGTCGAAACCTTTTTGTTAATTTCACTTAATATCACTGAGAACGTAGTATACTTTCGGTATTTAATCCTGGATGTTCATCCTCAGAATTGAAATCGATGATAATACTTCATCTCCTAGAAGTCGGACAGGCCTGGATAGTCAGCCTTGACCCAGTGATCTCCAGGTACTGCATTTGATAGTCTGGGTACCACGAAACCTTGATTACATGATGCTCTAGCCGGTTACATTCACCGCTGTTTGGAAAGAATACAATTCCCGAATAATTTCTTGTTTATCTAAATTTGAGATGTCCGGAAACGGACAGTAACACATGATGACAATACTCAATAATTTCACTAGATGTTCATTAAGTTTTTTAAGAAAAAGCTTTTAAATTCTTTCGAAATTGTTAATTGTTTCAAAATTTATTAAGTTTTATTAAAATGCTAAACAAAGATGATCAACTAGAACTTTTACTTTATCATATCCTAATCGATTTTCTCAGTCAAAAAATAAATTTAAGTTACATTTTTTTTGTATAGAAAATTAATTCAGTAAACAGTCATCATAGTTTCAAAGAAATCTACTTCAATTGAATCTAGAATTATTGTTAACCTTTACGGTTCTACCTTTCCAAAGTTATACAAATACAGATAAGAAATTTTTTTTGGTTACCTTTTAGCGGATTTTGGGGAACTATATCCTCTTCATGACGAAACTACATAACACTTAAACTGATCAAAAATGAATGGGATTCCAACTATTTCATTAAAAAAAATTAATTATCAAAAACTACTTTACATACTTTTCCCAAGTTAACGTTACATGATATTCAAAAGTTAGTTCTACATTTTACTATCGGAATTCCTACAAGTTGACGTAACGACGAACTGATTCCGAATGAAGTCACTAGTTGATTCGATTTTTCAGAAATGACAAAATTGGTTTCTGCGTCGGTGCGAACTAACGGATGACGTCGTCTCGCTAGCTCGTGATTGGCTAAGTATTTTTTTTTTTTTTATTCTTTTTCTTTTGCTCATTAGGAGCACTACCGTGAGAATATTCTCCTACAGACAACAATAGTACTAGAATAAGCTATAAACTTGATAATCCGGAGTAGTATGACAATGTGTGCTCGTAATTCAGTCTCTGTCTATCAGTTATCGATGTTTTCTTTGTACAATAATACAGTTACTCTACATTGTTACTTAGTAATAAGAAAGTGGTAATACAATGTCTTTTCATGCTCAAAGAGCTTACAATTTCAAAGATTGTAGTAAGAATAATGATAATGAGAAAATAAATCTGTTCCTTCTACATCGACATGACTGAACATAACTTTTCTTCAAAGGAAATTATATTTTATTTGATGAATAAAATTGTATATTTGTTTTAAAGGAAATTATAATTATATTCTGTAATAGAGATTTTGGGATACAAACCCTAAAATCGTTACATACTCCCCCTTCTTCTAATGTGAAACATGCCTAAAGTTTACAATACAATCAGTTACAATTACAATACCATGACAAATTTGTATATCAACATCTGAAAATATCCTATATGATGCAAAAAAAATTTAGAAATAAGGTACCAAAACATAACTAATAATAAAATTTTCTAAGTTGACTAGTAACCAAAGTCTAGTTGTGTTATCATCAACTTATTAAGTCAAAATGTCTTGAAAAACCACAAGTCGATTTAGATTCAAGGCATTCTAACGAAACTTCAAGTGATGCACAACAAAATAAATTCTAAGTGCTGTCTAATAAATCAAGTCCAAGAGTAATCCAAAATTTACTAAATTTAAAGTTCTTCCAGCAATTTCCATAAAAAAAATTTTTTTTTTTGTACATTCGACTATCATTGAGTGGCCAACTACAACTACAATCTGGTGTACTTCAACAGAAGTGCAAATAATTCAGTACTAAAAAAGGTAATAGGTATGCTAGTCATATGCGTCCACAATCGTAGCTTACAGTAAAAAAAGGTTTATCTAGATAATTTTTGATCTCAAACGATGAAAACCAAAACGAGAATTAAAGGTGCATCAGTATAAGAGCATCTACTTGATAAGAGAACATCAAGTGTAGTTGTCTATCATCTAATCAAAAAAAAATTCTTTCACTTCAAAAAGAATCTAAGTTCCTTCTTAAGTTCAAATTTATAATAATTACACTAAGTTGATAAGTTTCATTTACATAAGGGAATATTTATCTAATTTCATCGTTAAATAGATTAATCAACTACATTACAAGTTTAGTTTCACATACAAGGTTAATTATTTATGGATATTCTAGAATATTTCCTATACATTCTCAGAAATTTCAAATTTCAGAGTCAAAAATTATTTTATTACTTACTAATATATCTTTAAAAGATTATTATTTTATTAATTAAAGGTAGGTTTGACAAGTTTAGATGGTGGCGCGCCTCACCAGTTCTAAATTGTAAACAAACCACGTTCTGCTACCATAGCATATACAACAGTGTGTTGCTGTTATGAAACGCGTTGCGTGTGTCAAGGCAACGGAACGTTGCAAAGGGAGCTTCCTCAGATTAGCCTAGCTTACGGAGCGGTCTACTGCTACGAGTGTAGCGACCCTCGGTTGACCTACTTAGCGAACTCAAAGCCTTGCTCGGTCGTTGTGTTATTATGCACAGCTGATCGCTGTATTTAGTAAACAACAATTCTTACTCTTCTTCTCCATCATCTTCTTCTTCTTCGCTTTCTCGCGGAAAGAATTTCTTAAGTTGAGACACATGTGTTTTGTGAATAACATCCTCACTGTCGGGATCTATTAATTCTACGGTGACGTCCGTGAGAAATCGCCCGATTTTGAAAGGTCCTGCCCAACGCGGACTTAATTTTTTACATATCTTTTTTATTTTGTCGCTCAAAATATGGGTACGGGTCCAAACAAAATCATCTGTTTTGAATGGGACCTCGCGTCGATGTTTGTCGTAGTTTAGTTTACGTTTATTATGCGCTTTTGTGAGACTATCTCTCGCCTCTTTCCATATCTTCATTGTGTCGTCACCGCTCTTGTTTGGTAACAATTCAGAAATGTTCCAAGCGTTTGACAAGGGGTGATTCGCTTCGTATCTGAACATAATACTGAAAGGAGTTGCATTTATGCTTTCGTGCTTTGCTAGATTAAACGCCAGTGGCAACCAATTTAACGTCTCGTCCCAGCGGGTTTGGCTGTTAGAATGAAAAGCAGTAAGGGCGCTCCTTAAGTTTCGGTGTAGCCTTTCTACTTGATTAGCTTGAGGGTAGTAAGGGCTAGTGTTAGCCGCCTTTATGGAATTTTCAAAAAGGAAATTTTTAAATTTTGAAGACGTAAAAATAGAGTGGTTATCGGAAATTACCGTCTTAGGGGTGGAAAAATTTACGAAAATAGTTTTTAGAGCTTTAATAACTGAATCTGACGTAGTTTTACGAAGTGGTATTAACCACGAAAATTTTGAAAACACGTCAATACAAGTAAATATATACATATTTCCTTGTGTGGAACGAACTAATGGACCTACTGTATCGATATGGAACATTTCCATGGGTTTTTGTTGAACTTTTGAGGAAAGGAAACCAAAATTAGTTTTTTGAGCGGGTTTACTTAGTCCACATGGAGCACAAGATTGAACAAGATAATGAATATCTTTTTTCATTTTTGGCCAATAGAAATTTTCAAAAATTTTAGCAGTAGTTTTGCTGACACCTAAGTGTCCTCCAATAGCGGAATCATGGTAATATTTAAACACTAGTGGAATTAGAATTTTAGGCAAAACAATTCTTAATTTTTCTTGATTTCTTATTTTTATCACTAGCACATCTTTAGAGATGCTATAAGGGAACTGATTTTCATTGTTAGAAATTTTATTCATTATATTCGAAATAAATGGGTCCTTTTTTTTGATGAATTTTGATGTCGGTAAAAACGAGTGGGAAATCAGTAATTTTTAGGTTATTTACGAAATTTAAAAGATTTTCATTTTCAAATTCAGTTTCGATCAATTTTTGTTCTTCTTGACTTATTTCATCCTGAAACATCCTGGATAAACAATCGGCGGTTACATTTAACTTGCCTGGAATGTGTTTTACATCGAACTGGAAAGATAAAAGTCTTAATATCCAGCGACTTAAACGACCTACCTTGTTATCTTGTTTCAAAATCCATGATAAGGCACTGTTATCGGTCAACAAAAGAAATTTAGCATGTTGGAGGTACAATTTGAATTTTTCCATGGCGAAAATTGCAGCATAACATTCAATCTCATAAGTAGAATACCGGCATTCTTGCTGAGTCAGTTTTTTAGAAGCATATGCTATGGGCTGCAAAATTCCATCTACTTCTTGTGACAAAATTGCGGCGACCGCAGTAGAACTCCCGTCTGTCTGTAGAACAAACCTTTTTGAAAAATCAGCTGTTTTTAAAACTGGCGGGTTCATGATGGCATACTTTAATTTCTGAAATGCATTTTCATGTTTATCTTCCCAAACAAATTTAGTATTTTTCTTTCTTAGATCATTTAAAGGTGCAGCAATTTCTGCATAATTTTGAATATATTTATGAAAATATCCGCACATGCCGATAAATCTGGCTATGGCCTTAGCATTTTTTGGTTTAGGGAATTCCTTAATCGAATTCGTACGATTAGGGTCGATAGTGATACCATTTTTGTCAACTAGGTTGCCAAGAAAAGAAATTTGTCTTTTAGCAAAATTAGTTTTTTCAGGTTTGACAGTGAAGCCTGCATTTTTAAGCCTTGTTAAAACTACCTCTATGTGTTCGAGATGAGACTCAAAGTTTTTGGAATAAATCACAATATCGTCGAGATAATTTAACACAAATTTGAATTTAATATCCTCGAAAAGGTTGTCTAAGACTGATGTTAATGCTTGAGCTCCAATGCTTATTCCAAACGGAACGGAATTGAACATGAAAGTATTTCTACTTGTACAGAAAGTTGTTAGATGTTTACATTCTTCTGCCAAGGGCATTTGATAATAGGCCTGGTTCAAGTCCAATACCGAAAAATATGTAGCGCCATGAAACCAATGAAAAATATTTTCCAAATTTGGGAGAGGAGTCGAATCTAAGGCTATCCTTTTATTTAGGGCTCTGTAATCCACGACCAATCTTTGCCCCCCGTCCTTCTTCGCGACTAAGAAACATGGGCTAGCATAGCTTGAGGTTGACCGTTGGATAATTCCTTGTTCAAGCATAGTTTTTATTTTGTCTTCCAAAATTTCCATTTTCATAGGATTTAATTGATATGGGCTTTTTCTTACCGGTTCGTGAGAAGTTAAACGAATTTTATATTCTACTAAATTTGTTCTACCGAGACGATCTGTAAGAACATCATTGAAAGTATTTAATAATTTATCTAGTTTACCTTTTTGAGAAACAGTTAACTCATCTTTAGTGTCATCCGCACTGATTTTATTCTGAATTTTAAGTGATTCGGTTTTCAAGTTGTTTTCGAAAGAGAATTTAAATTGAGGCCGAAAATTGAAGTAATATCTTTTATTAAATAAGTCTACTACTAATTGTGTGTGGTGAATGAAATCACACCCAAGAATGATAGGCACCGAAAGATTTTCACAAACGTAAAAACGAAATTTCCAACTGAAATTTTCGATTTTTATTTTTATTAATATTATTTCTTTTAATTCAAGTCGTTGTTTATTGGCGGTCACACAATTAAAATTTTCCTTCACTACATGGAGGTCAGGATTTTCAATTAACAATTTATCAAAAGTATTTTTAGAAATTATACTCTGGGAAGCCCCAGAATCAATTAAAGCTAGAGAATTTATTGTATTATTTCCTAATTCACAACTTACGAAAGGTATTACTTTATTAGTTAAGGCTTTAGTTTTTAATCTATTGAAAGGTTTCCTAATTTTTCTTTTTGAAATATTATTTAATTTACGTTTACTTACTGATTCTTTATTTTTGGAAAACTGGGCTTCATATTTTTTTCGAAGGGCAACAGGTTTTAGTGAATTTACGAAATGGTTTTTATTAGCCTCCGATTTACTAATAAAATTTTGTGATTTGTTTTTTGCAAAATTGACTCTTTTGTTTTCGAAAGATAGTCATACTTTTTTATTATTGCAATCATTAGCGTAATGACCTAGCTTTTGGCATTTGAAGCATTTTACTGTGCTCAAATTTCTAGTAACATTATTAGGTTTCGAATTTTGATTATCATTTCTAAAGGTATTTCCGCGAAAATTTGTACTATTAGGGTTTGATCTACATTCTTTAGCTATATGGCCTACCTTTTGACAGTGATAACATTTCTTAGGCACTGTACCCGTTTCATTCCATGGTCTTGTTTCTTTTCTAATAGGCATAGTTTCAACTCGATTTCTTTCTATGTCTGCAAATTGAATGTTTTGAGATTGGACACACAAATCATTTAGGTCCCTAAAATTTCTAGGTCGAAATTGAAAGACTAACCTCGACCTTTCTTCGGGATTCAGGCCGGAACAAATAGTTGAAACTATTTCTTCCTCGGACTTATTTAATCTTAATAATTTGGCCGCATCTTTAATGGCTACTAAGTAGGCTGCTAGAGGTTCCCCTATCTGTTGTAGACGCCCATACTGTTCGCGTTCGATAACGGAGATTAGTCTCGTCGGAATGAAATAGGTCAGGATATCATGGTGAAAGTCATCAAAAGAACTGCTAAGATTTATTGCTAAATTTAGTCGTTCGGACAAAGGTCCGATTGTCGAACTGTGAATTAAATTGAAAAGTTGTTGGTCTGAAATATTGCCTCGTTCTTTGATCTTCAAAGAAACGCTAATAAATTTAAGTAAATTATCGACAGAAAGTCCATCGGTAATAGGCAATTCTTTAATTAAATTTTCAATAGGGTTAGATAATTTAGTGAAAATGTTGCTAAGTGCGGAATAAGATGTTTGGTGCACGCTCGACGTATGTCCAGGAGCTACGGAAAATCTATTGTTTTGAAGATTCATTTGAGGGTTAAGAAATCTAGTAGTAACCGGCTCTCGATTAATATCTGAATTACGCTTATCGACATATTGAAACATACTGTTATCCTCAACAACAGTAACCACGTTTGACATAGGTAGTCTTACTCCTAAATTTCTTTGAGCCTTTTCAATGTCCAAACTTAATTTGGGTTGTCCTATTGGATTGACAATTCCGGAACTACTCGCCTTTTCCGTATCGTGTACTTGAATACTAGGGGGTACAAAATTCGGTGTTTCAAAATTGTCACCCGCTGGCGAAGTGGCCCTACTTCTAAGAAATGGTTTTAAGTCAATTAGCTGGGTGAACACGGCTTGAGCCGACACTATCGAATTTTCCAACCCCTTAATCAATTCCTGATCGCTAGTCTCCTTAGCATACGTGAGTAATTGGGTTATACGGTTCAAAATATGAAAAAATATACTGATTCCTTTTTTGATACTAGCACTTCTATCCACATTAACTTGACAAGGGACGCCAGACAAATATTCGGCTTCTTTTTTCAATTGGTGTTCAATTTTAGATAAGGCAACCTTACTACTTTCATCATTATAGATAATACGAGATATCTTGGGATCGGGCGCGCTCACAATTGTTCTGTATTTAGCACGCAATGTGTCTAAGTCATACTCTGATAACGTCTCCGGCGGAATGCCGAGAGTTTCAAGTTCAAACACTAAACATTCTTTACTGATATAATTAGGATTGAATTTAGCACTAGGTATTAAATCAAAATTGAATACACTATGTACCTCTTTCCTGGTTTCCCAATAATTGATCGTCTTACTTTCCATCGTGTGAGGTGACGCTTGTTTACTTGGTGATACGGGATTCATGTATACGTTAAGCTAACCTATATTGAGTTCAGCCTATTTACGAAAATCTTGCATTCTCTATTTAAACCACTTTTTTTTGTTCAAATCTTATGTCATTTTACGGTTACATATAAGTCAAATTCAAGTTTCAAACACACTAAATTCTACGTTTAACTATGTTATCTTGATTGTCAGATTATCGACCCATATAACCTCTCCTGTCATTGTCTCGTGAGATGAGTACTTTTGCGTTTCCTACTTTAAGGTTAGTTTTCAGTTAAAAAAAAATTTTAAGTCAGAGACGGCGTAGTTGAATTTTTACACCTTTTAATTTTTAATTTTGAAGCCTATTTTCAGACAAACAAAATTTTTAAAGTAATGCGTGCGCAATTGAAAACGTCACCTTTTTGTTTTATTAATTTCAATTTTAACAGCAGAGTGGCGCAGTTGAAATGCTCGTCTATAAAGAAAGTTAATTTTGAAAAATTTAAGAGACGGCATTTGCTAGAAAATAAAATATAAAATTTATAATCGAAAATAGACCTTTCCTATTATCGATTATAGTTCAGCAAGCACTCATCATACGATACCTTGACTAGGTGATGTCAAAAAAATACAAGTGATAGTTGGAATCCGTTATAATATTATCCAAAAAAAATTAAATTGTACCCTTCACAAAATATCAAAAATAGTGCTAAAATGTTACATATTCATACTATATTACGAGGACAAGTGATGTTTTAGTTACTTAAATTTTCAATACTATAATTTTGCAAGACAGTCCAAATTAATTTAGTTAAATATTTAATTTTGAAATTTATTACGCCGAATTTTTAGAGTATGGGCCCATCTCTTTATACGAAGATTTTCGTAGAAAAATTTATGCGCTGGTTACCTTAAAACTGTGAAGTTCTAGTCGAAACCTTTTTGTTAATTTCACTTAATATCACTGAGAACGTAGTATACTTTCGGTATTTAATCCTGGATGTTCATCCTCAGAATTGAAATCGATGATAATACTTCATCTCCTAGAAGTCGGACAGGCCTGGATAGTCAGCCTTGACCCAGTGATCTCCAGGTACTGCATTTGATAGTCTGGGTACCACGAAACCTTGATTACATGATGCTCTAGCCGGTTACATTCACCGCTGTTTGGAAAGAATACAATTCCCGAATAATTTCTTGTTTATCTAAATTTGAGATGTCCGGAAACGGACAGTAACACATGATGACAATACTCAATAATTTCACTAGATGTTCATTAAGTTTTTTAAGAAAAAGCTTTTAAATTCTTTCGAAATTGTTAATTGTTTCAAAATTTATTAAGTTTTATTAAAATGCTAAACAAAGATGATCAACTAGAACTTTTACTTTATCATATCCTAATCGATTTTCTCAGTCAAAAAATAAATTTAAGTTACATTTTTTTTGTATAGAAAATTAATTCAGTAAACAGTCATCATAGTTTCAAAGAAATCTACTTCAATTGAATCTAGAATTATTGTTAACCTTTACGGTTCTACCTTTCCAAAGTTATACAAATACAGATAAGAAATTTTTTTTGGTTACCTTTTAGCGGATTTTGGGGAACTATATCCTCTTCATGACGAAACTACATAACACTTAAACTGATCAAAAATGAATGGGATTCCAACTATTTCATTAAAAAAAATTAATTATCAAAAACTACTTTACATACTTTTCCCAAGTTAACGTTACATGATATTCAAAAGTTAGTTCTACATTTTACTATCGGAATTCCTACAAGTTGACGTAACGACGAACTGATTCCGAATGAAGTCACTAGTTGATTCGATTTTTCAGAAATGACAAAATTGGTTTCTGCGTCGGTGCGAACTAGCGGATGACGTCGTCTCGCTAGCTCGTGATTGGCTAAGTATTTTTTTTTTTTATTCTTTTTCTTTTGCTCATTAGGAGCACTACCGTGAGAATATTCTCCTACAGACAACAATAGTACTAGAATAAGCTATAAACTTGATAATCCGGAGTAGTATGACAATGTGTGCTCGTAATTCAGTCTCTGTCTATCAGTTATCGATGTTTTCTTTGTACAATAATACAGTTACTCTACATTGTTACTTAGTAATAAGAAAGTGGTAATACAATGTCTTTTCATGCTCAAAGAGCTTACAATTTCAAAGATTGTAGTAAGAATAATGATAATGAGAAAATAAATCTGTTCCTTCTACATCGACATGACTGAACATAACTTTTCTTCAAAGGAAATTATATTTTATTTGATGAATAAAATTGTATATTTGTTTTAAAGGAAATTATAATTATATTCTGTAATAGAGATTTTGGGATACAAACCCTAAAATCGTTACAATTGGCGAGCAAAAAAGACACTGTTCTCTGCAGTAAAATCACTTCCCGGTAGTTCGGAACCTACCTAAAGCTGTAGGTTCAACTCATCAATCACCGTAATCAAATCCATTACCCACGCACAGGTCTCAGACCTATGTGGGCTTCATCCTCCGAAGAAATAGAAAAAAGAGTTTTCAGGTCGCACCTGAACAAGGTTAACAGGGTTACTATAATTTTAGTAACTATATGTCCTGTGTAACTATATAACTAAGGTTACTATATGTTTTTAGTAACCTTGGCACCTGGATAAATTTAGGGCTTCCAAAGTGACGAGCTAAGAGTAAGAGTAAGAGTTTTAAAAAAATTGACTGCAAGCCAATTTTTACACTTGACTAGCAAGTCGTTAAATTTACCATGAAAAGCTAATATTAACAACGCAGTTCGTTACGGAACAAGAAATTCAAGAGAAAAAACTGAAGGCAGGTGAGGTGTGTAATACTTACCATTGTCATAGAATGGGAGCATAGAGAATATGTATCGATCTCAGCACTGTGAGTAGGTGAGGTGCGAGATCTGTTTCAATATTATGAAATTTATGAAGGTGGAAAATAAGAGGATGAGTTATTAGGGAATCACATATCGAATATGTGAGAAACCACTGATAACATTTTTTTTTTAAACGATAGTAAGAAAATAGAGATTCATGATTCAGAAATGATCGAATGCTTAATCTGTGTGAAGTAGTCTACAGTTGATCAATTTTGTTTTGTTCTGTATTTTTTGTTAAATAACATGATTTTTAGTCTTCCACTTTGGGTAATGAGGTGATAATACAAAGTTGGCAAGCAGAAATTAAAAAAACTCGTGACTTAAGGATTGGGAGTTTGTCAGAATGTAAAGAATTATTCACTATAAGTAGGACCACGAGAGATTAAATTATTCATATCTTTTTTCACTACAATAATTTCTTCTAAATTAATAAATTTCGTCCTTAGTTCTCATGTATAATTATTTTCATCATAGTTTTATTGTAGTGAAGTTTATCATTATTTTAATTCGGCAGCCACAAAGATCTATCGATTTTAACTCTGTCTAGATGAGATGCGAGAGCTGATTTCACAATATTATGAAAGTTATGAGGGTGGAGAATAAGAGAAAATCGGGTTCAGTGGTATCTTTGACTGACCGCCTTTCCTGCAGTTACAGGTTTCATTTCCATTCACCCTGGCATGTGTTGTGTCATTATTCACCTCATAGTTTATGCGCCAGTCTCATACTGATGTGGGTCTTCCCAGCTAAAAAAGAAATAAATTGATAATTGATTTGATCTTTAAACCTATTCAGTTACCAGCTCCATTAAAATGCTGATGTGACTGCTATTGATTTCTGGATGCTACTAGTAATTTTAGCAGGCAACACGCTTCAACTTTACGATGTTAATAAAAGCAGGAAATTTCTATTTGGAGAGATTTCTATCAGTGTAGGCCCCGGATATAGAGCGATTCTCCAATCATTGGAAATCAGTGACGCGTTTAGTTAGTTCCCCTTTTTATAACCCGCATTGAGCTGGGAATCTGGTGTCCAGCGCGCTCTTCATGTTGGTAACCCATTCTTTTCTTTTTTATCTCTATTTTTTTATAAGGTCTTCCGAGGGAGGCTATCAGTGTTCATTCCAATTATTGCTGACATCGAGATCATTTAGTATTGAGTTGCCACATGAGGTTAAGAAGCGTGGCACGTGGTTGGTATTTGAATGGGTGACCATCAAGCACTATGCTGATTGGCTTCCTTTATGGACGATGGATGTATTCCACGGATAGATTACTAAGGTGGAATAGTTCAAATGAGGTACAGTTGGGGTCTGACGAGTTGATCCCTGGCCGATTTTTCCCCTTCTCCTCCAGCTCTCTGCTACTGTGCATTGCAATGACATTAGCCATAGACTCAACTAGGCTAGTTGAAGCTGGCTGAAGCGCAGAAAACCTGTTTGTCTCTGGCCGTAGTTTTCAAATGTGGAATAAAGCATGAATAGAGCATGCGCAGTTGGCTTCCTACTACCACCGCTCACTCCCGCACCGAAAAACCAGGGATCAACTCGTGAGACCATAACTGTACCAGCACATTTGAAATATATATCAGGAATTTATTGAATTGATGATACTATTCATTATTGGCCACTTTTTCAACAAAGTATCACACAGTTAGATAAATGAGGTGGGATGCTTGATACAAGGTACCAGAATATTTCAAAAATGAATCGACAATATGATTTTCCTGGATTTCTTGTTCCATGACGAACTGCGTTGTTAATATTAACTTTTCATGTGAAATTTAACGACTTGCAGTCAAATATTTGTTAAGAATAAGTATAATAACTCACTTCAGTAATAACTAATAAGTGAGTTATTATACTTATTCTTAACAAATATTTGACTGCAAGTCGTTAAATTTCACATGAAAAGTTAATATGATTTTGTTAGAATTTATATTTATTATTACCACAAAGAGACTTGCTTGAAATAATACTTGGCAACAGCCTAACGGTAATTACTACAATTTTTTTTCGGAGGATGAATCCCACATAGTTATGAGACATGTGCGTGGGTCATGCATTGGATGATGGTGATTGATGAGTTGGACCTACAGTTTTAGGTGGGTTCCGAACCACTAGGAAGTGATTTTACAGCAAAACCGTCTTTTTTGCTGGCCAATCCTATTGGTCACCCTTACAAATAGCGCCCAGGAGTTTTATAGCTTATCTCTGATTGAACAGATACCTGCTACGGCACTCGGATATCACTTCCCTTAATACAGTTTCGACTATCACGTCATTTCAAAACTAAAACTACAGAGAAGCTTAATATATTATACATATATTATCAGACGAATACTTTTGATTCATGGGCTGGGAGCCTCTCATAGGTCGAACTCCACGCTGGAAGACTGTCTGCCATTGTGTGATACTAGACCTACCCAGTAACAGCCTACCAATACGGAACAGCAATGATAAACACGTAGAAAACATGAGATCCACGGCCCAGACAAAAATCAATAATATATCATAAACCCGAAAACTATCGGAGGTTGGAAGAGAAGGTTGGCAATCAAGAGCAAGAAACTGAAAAAATAACAAATTAGCAACTGTTACGCTATCCTATTAATAAAAGAAAAATTAACCAACACAGGAATCCTGTTTTAGAAGAAAATTGATAGACTGACATTGACTTATATCATAATGGAATAATATTAATGGTGTTGGATTTACTGAAACTAAGTCGATCATTTAATCTATCAGCAGAATTTTTCTTTGTCACCCTAGTTGTCTTCCAAGCTTCTGAAAATATTTACCTCTACCTTCAGACTTGGTCTGGAAATAGCCTACCCCCGAAAGTCTCGATCAAGACTAAGATAGCTAGATTTTTGCCAATTATACATCATAGAAAAGATTTATTTTCTGGTTTTTCGAAATATGAGAAATACTTTAAGTATCGCTATGAGATGTGAGAAGCGTTCAATGTTCAAACAGCTCAATGCTAGTTTTCTGGTTGATATTCGATATCCTCTACCACTCGAAGGATTTTGTTTTTCCTCATGCAGAACACCTTGTGGCGTATAAAACGCCTCAGATTTTCGTTGCCGGCGATATCAAACCGGCTTTCCTGTCACCGAACGTTTGATACCGCCGGCCACAGGTACTGCCCCGGGGGGTACTTTGGCGTAGAAAACATTAGGTCCTGTTTGTAACGGTGACCGATTAGATAGGCCAGCAAAAAGAAAGTGTTCTCTGCTGTAAAATCACATCCCTGTGGTTCGGAACCCACCTAAAACTGTAGGTCCAACTCATCAATCACCATCATCCAACTCATTACCCACGCACAGGTCTCAGACCTATGTGGGCTTCATCCTAAAAAAAAAAACGCCACAGAATGTTCATTGCAACACAGATTTTTATTATGTATAAAATGTCCACTAATATAAAAATAAAACAAACTTGTTTGTTCAATGTTCAATGTTTACTCAATACAACTACTTCTGCATTCTCTTTATACTGTCTTAATACAGTAATAATAATTATTATTGATAAATGATATGAGAATAGGAAATAAATCTTATAACCTTATAACAGCAAATGATACCTATACGGATAATGACACCTACATCTTAACCTAAGGTTACAAAAAGTCACGGCTCAGCGTCCCGGATGTCTTTGATTGTTTGAGGTTTTGTGACGGAGGTTAGTGGGGAAAAACTAATAATTTTCTTCCTTCACCCCATACAAAAAGCCATGGCTAAGACTCGAGTATCTGTGATATCTCACGAGCGTCGTTGATTGCTTTAAGATTTTAAGACGAGACGAGGATATATCCCAATATCCTTCAGTATCCTGGGCATCTTAGGTGTCCCACGTCCTTGATACTGTACAATGATAGGATTTTCTAAGATCTCGCTCTAAGAGGCGTTGAGTGAAGGCTGATAAAGAAAGGTAATGTTGATCAAGAAGGATAACTCTGATTAGAATCGAAACTCAGAGATTTAGATGAAAATCACCATACAATGAAAGATTACACTATCGATCTTGTCTTGGTCTACGCTGTCATCTTACTTGTGGAGGAGCTAGCTTGGTCTGAACACGGTAAAGCCCCAAGGCTCTGTCAGAAGCACGGTTTCCTTTATTACACTGCTCTTGTACTGGTTGACTTGGGATTGTTGTGACTGCTTCTAGGAGTGGTGGTGGTGGAGGGGATGAAGGAGTTAAGGATGGGTACCGTTTGATAGCCAAGGGTTGAAATAATATTTGTTCTAGGCGTCATAGGTCTCTTGTTACGAACGGTTGATGCAATTTAAAAAAACTGTAGCTGAGGGGAAGTGGCAAAAATTCAACTTCTGCATTTTTGAGCTGATCTTGAGGTCAAAAATAACAACTTGAAGATTTCCAATTGTCAAGTTCGTCATAAGCTGTATTTTCCTTGGTAGACTACGAGTGTTTGAGAGATAAGTAGTTGTGAGGTTCAAAAACCAAGAATCTCATTTGAATCAGTTTATTTTTGTAGTTGAAGAACAATATTAATGTTATCTTTATCGCTTGACTTCTGACAAGTAACTGAAATTTCATGAACTTCAATTTTGAAATTGATTAGCTTTGTATATTTGAACTGAAGTTGACCCATCTCTGTTGCTCCTTGAAATGGAAATTAAAATCTACTTAATTTGATACATTCGTTATACTACCTTTCTTATATTAATTCTGGTTCATAGAATGTTTGATTCTTCTCAAGCAAAAAAGATTGGTGAAAGTAATAATTGATACTACGTGTGTTTGAGAGATAAGTAGTTGTGAGGTTCAAAAACCAAGAATCTCATTTGAATCAGTTTATTTTTGTAGTTGAAGAACAATATTAATGTTATCTTTATCGCTTGACTTCTGACAAGTAACTGAAATTTCATGAACTTCAATTTTGAAATTGATTAGCTTTGTATATTTGAACTGAAGTTGACCCATCTCTGTTGCTCCTTGAAATGGAAATTAAAATCTACTTAATTTGATACATTCGTTATACTACCTTTCTTATATTAATTCTGGTTCATAGAATGTTTGATTCTTCTCAAGCAAAAAAGATTGGTGAAAGTAATAATTGATACTACGTATACTTGAAGCCTTTATAGAAGGCTTTGAGGAAGTGATAGTCGCGATCCGTAGCAGGTATCTGTTCAATTAGATAGAGATAAGCTGCGTTCTCGTTGGTCCTGTTTGTAACGGTGACCGATTAGATTGGCAAGCAAAAAAGACACGTTCTCTGCTGTAAAATCACTTCCCGGTGGTTCGGAACCTACTCAAAGCTGTAGGCTCAACTCATCAATCACCATCATCCAACTCATTACCCACGCACAGGTCTCAGACCTATGTGGGCTTCATCCTCCAAAAAAAAAAATAAGTTCAAAGTGGACTGACTTGATTGATTGACACAAACAACTAGTTTTTAGCAAACAAAGCTTGTGAAAAATCAATTTCTATTAACTAATCACTCAATAGCCTGAATTGTATCAGCACTACAGGAATAAGGGGCTCAAAACGCAGTAATTTTACATAGTTTTTACTTTGACCACGATTAGAATACAAACTTCAACGACTGTTGATAGCCTTCTAGTGGATGTGGAATGAAAATGTTCACAATAAACCACTAGTCGTTTAACGACTACAAGAGAAGAGCCAAGCGGGAAATTACTAGTGCGCTACTAGGAGATAGTGGACTTTTCTTTGTAGTGGCGAAGATATTGTGGAGGGTATCCACAATGAATAATAAGACGAAATTGTCACAACCACATTTATTGAGAAACTAGTTTCGGTTGTTACACCATCATCAATCTCAATCATACTCTGATTTCAAACTCTGATCATATTTGATTGAGATTGATAATGGTGTAACAACCGAAACTAGTTTCTCAGTTTTAATAAATGTGGTTTTGACAATTTTGTCTTATTATCCATTCAAAATAGTGGACCAGTAGACGGAAATACACCTCACTCTACCACAAAAACTGACGTCACTACAATTTGTAGTATTTAGCAAAATGAATCAATATGGCGTACGTTGTAGTGGAATACATCAAAACAATAGTCGATTCACTCATCAATTGTCCCATTTTGAACAGTCCAGGTCACCGAGTAATGCAGGTAC
The DNA here is from genome assembly GCA_948455865.1 of Conomelus anceps. Lineage (NCBI taxonomy): Eukaryota > Metazoa > Arthropoda > Insecta > Hemiptera > Delphacidae > Conomelus > Conomelus anceps. Next base: position 30,577,809 of record OX418226.1, read on the forward strand.
CGAACAATTCAGGCTCCACAAAACAGAGTAGAGTAGTGATGAATGCATCTGCCTGTTGCTGTAATAATTCAGCTGGAAGAGAATGGAGCTCAAGGGACGGGTGGTTATTGCAGTGAGTTACTTAAACAAAAGAAAACAGTAACGAATCATTAGGATCTTGCAAGATATTGTGGACGACTCTCGCTTTACAAGCTGGGGAATAATGAGAAGAGAATGGAGATGAGAATGCTGTGTTTATGTATTCAGGTCCTGAACTAATTAAAAAGATGGCGAGAGGAGATGGATGGAGGGAAAAAACAGGAGCGCAAGACAAGAGATAAACAATAAGAGGGGACGCTGAAAGGAGAAGGGTGGGGTGGGAAATCGGTGCAAAAGAATTGGAAGGTGGAGAAGTGATAGGATGAGGAAGAGGAGGAGGAGGAGGAGGAGGAGGAGGAGGAGGAGGAGGAGGAGGAGGATGAGGAGGAGGAGGAGGATGAGGAGGAGGAGGAGGATGAGGAGGAGGAGGAGGATGAGGAGGAGGAGGAAGAGGATGAGGAGGAGGCGGAGGAGGAGGAGGAGGAGGAGGAGGAGCAGAAAAC